>SZWC01026460.1:13537-25493 GCA_023375785.1 Penium margaritaceum
CATGATGGCTCAAAGCACACCTCCAGCAAGGGGAGCGGCTCTGCTCAAGCCAGGAGCCTTCGTGCTCGACTCCGGCACCGACCATCACTCTAGCAATGACCAGACTGGATAAGTCTCCATTGGTCTCACTGAGCGAAGGTTCAGATGCGCAAACGGCAACATTGTGAATGCAGAGGGTGTGGGAGACAAGGTGGTGAGCATCAGCCTCAACGGTGTAGAGAAGAATCTGCGTCTGCGTGACGTGGTCTACATGCCCTCGTTTGCGGCAAACCTTCTGTCTGTGTCAAAAATCACAGACAACAACATGACGGTGGTGTTCATGCAGAAGAGGCGGTTATCATCAAGAACGAGGACATCAAGGTCCTCTACGCCAACAAAGACCTTGTAGCTCAGGTTCCACGAGTCGACGGGCTTTACATGCTGCAGACAACCGCGGCAGAGAACTCGAAAGACGAGGGTCATGCAAGTGCGGCGGAGGCAGTGGTCGTGGCACCGACACAGGAGAACACACCAACGGCAACTCTGAAGGCGTTCTCTGCTACCAAGGACGAAGACGCTGAGCTCTGGCATAGACACTTTGGGCACGTTGCAAAGAACACGCTCCACGTCATGCAGCAACAAGAGCTTGTCCGCGGCATGGAGGGGTGCACAAAAGATGTGGCTGGGTGTGGTAGCTTGTGCGAATCTTGCCTCCAATGCAAGACAAAGAGAAAGCGCTTTGAGCGCAACAGCCTTCGTACGGAAGCCGCCTTGGACTTCATTCATACCGATGTGTGCGGGCCCTTCCGCACGGCATCGAATGGTGGGAGCAAGTTCTCCTTGACTTTCATCGATGACCACAGCCATAAGATGTGGATGTACTTCCTCAAAACAAAGGGAGAGGTGAGAGTGAAGCTCGAGGAGTTTGTCGCCATGGTTGAGCGACAGACTGGAAAGAAGGTCAAGGCGCTGTGAAGCGACAACGGCGGAGAGTACGAGGCATGCAAGGGCTGGCTGGGGCAACGTGGAATTGACCATCAGCCCACGACACCCTACACGCCACAGAGCAACGGTGTGGCTGAACGGATGAATCAGACCATCCTCGGCATGGTGCAGAGCATACTCTTTGACGCAAAACTCCCACTGCGCTTTTGGGCGGAAGCTGCAAGAACGGCATGCTACCTCATCAACCTAACTCTTGCGGCTGCTCTTGGCAGGCATGGCAAGAAAAAGGGCAAGCAAAAGATGACGCCACAGGAGATGTGGTCAGGAAAGAAGCCAGACGCCTCACACCTGAAGGCTGCACCGCATGGGCAAAGGTCCAGGCGGGAGAAGGTGGCGGCAAGCTGGATGCAAGGGCACGGAAGTATACTATGGTGGGCTATGAATCTGCCCACAAGACCTACCGCCTTTGGGACATGACAGAAAGAAGGCTCATCACCAGCCGGGACGTGACCTTCGATGAGAGGACACTAGGCAAGGGAAAGCCGCTTGATCCCACACAAGCTCCAAAACAGAAAAAGTGGTTGGTGATGTTGGAGTCGAGAGATCAAGCTCCTGAAAACTGGCAAGTGGTGCCAGTACGGCAGGCCACAGAGAAGAGTGGTGTGGCAGGGAGAGCGGCAGTGCAGGCTGACGCAACGGCGGACTCCGACACGGAGTCGGAGACGTCTGAGGCCTCTGAAACCAGCTCAAAGACCAGTGACTCTTCACCAAAGGAAGATTTAACTTCAGGGCAACCTACACCACAGGAGCAGCAGCAAAGCAGAGATGAAGCACCAGCAATGCCGCACCGTGGTACGTGGCAAAGAAAACAAACGCCACAGTATGATGCTTACACCAGAGGCTGGACTAGCCTGAGCTGGTTCTGTTTGGCTAAGGGAGAGCCGCTCATTGTGGCAGAGGCGCTGACAAGGCCCGATGCGGCCAAATGGAAGGTGGTGGTGGACAGCGAGCTTGAGTCCATCGAAGAAAATGGTATGTGGGTGCTGGTGGACAGACCCCCGGACGCTCACGTGGTGAGCTCTAAGTGGGTGCTTAGGCTCAAGTGGAAGCAGGACAGTAGCATCGACAAGTACAAGGCAAGGGTCGTGGCGAAGGGATTCTCACAATGTGCATGGTCTGAGTATGACGAGACATTTGCACCGGTTTTCACGTTTGCCTCCATCAGGTCCCTGCTAGCTGTCGCTGCTGCCAAAGACCTGAAGATCCACCAGATGGACGTCAAGACAACTTTCCTTTACGGGAAGTTGGACAAAGAGGTGCTTATGGAAGTGCCGGAGGGGGTGGATGCACCTGCAGGAAAGGTGTATCGGCTGGTGAAAACGTTGTATGGGCTGAAATAGGCCCCATGGATCTGGTTCAAGGAGATGGACAGCTTCATGGCTAAGATCTCTTTCGCACCCTGCAAGAATGATCCCAGCGTCTATGTGCGGGACGACGAGCGTGGTTTGCTGCTTGTGGCATTGAATGTGGACGATCTGATCATGTGTTCTTCCTCGCATGAGACCCTTGTGGGCCTGAAGGAGAAGCTGAGCAGCAGGTTCAAGATGAAGGACATGGGTCCTCTCGAGTACTACCTCGGGATTGCCGTCCACCACAACCGCAAAGCAGCACCATTGAGCTCAACCAGACCAAGTACATCATCGACGTCTTGAAGCGCTACAACATGGAGGATTGCAAACCCATCAGCACCCCCATGGCCTCCGAGTGCAAGCTCTCCTCCTCCTTGACGCCAAGCAATGAGGCGGAGCGGCGGGAAATGCAAAACATTCCGTACCAGTCCGTCGTTCGAAGCCTCATGTACGCGCTGGTGGGCACACGACCTGACATCGCTTATGCGGTAGGTCAGGTCAGCAGGTTTGTGGCTAATCATGGGCCACAACATTGGCAAGTCATGAAGCGGATCTTCCGCTACCTCAAAAAGACACGGCACATGGGACTTCAGTTTGGAGGTCTTGAAGGATCAGACTCGCTGCGACTCACGTGCTACACCGACGCTGACTGGGGAGGGCAGGTTGATGACAGGAAGTCCACCTTTGGCTTTGTTTGCCTTCTCAATGGTGGTACGGTCTCATGGGCGAGTAGGAAGCAGGACTGCGTCTCACTTTCCACTGCTCAGGCGGAGTACATCGCACTCTCGGAAGTGTGCAAGGAAACACAATGGCTTTGGAGTTTGCTCAACGAGATGAAGGCACCACACGGGGAAGCAATTGTCATTCGCATTGACAACCAGAGCGCCATTGTTATGGCAGAGGATGACATGATCTCCTGGCAGACAAAGCACATTAACATTCGGTACCACTACTCACGCGACCTTGTCGCCAAGGGTGCCGTGGAACTAGAACATGTCAAAACCAAGAGGATGCTTGCGGACTTCTGAACAAAGCCGTTTGATTGCGACTTGCATGCTGCAGGCGCTCAAGGAATCGGCATGGTGGATGCAAGAGATGAAGACTAAAAGTCCAAGACAATTGAGGTACACAAACACAGTGTAGAGCTACAGGCTCATGTGGAAGAAAATTACAACGGCAGGTGGCCACAGGTGCAAGGGAGAGATTGTTGTTTTTTTATGCCCCTTTGGCTGTTGCCATAGCTTAGCGGACAGGTTGGGCATGCACTGCTCCCTTGGAGTAAGTCCCCCACATCTTGTTCGTGGTTCAAGTCCGAGCGAGACACCAGCTGTGTAGCGCAATGGATAGCATGGTGGACCTAGGAACAATAGGTCATGCGATCAAGTCTTGATGTGAGCAGGAAGGTTTTTTGACCTTCCTGCACATAGGAAGTTTCCTAGATATTTCTTCATGCACGAGGAGGATGTGCCACTTGGCGGCCGGTGGATGCGCCGATTGGCGAATTGGTGAGGTGGTGTGGAGTGGCCACCCCCAAAAGTGCCACTGCCCACACACCTTAGATGCCAGGCCTATGACTATATGTACTAGGCTCATTCGTCATTGTAAACATACAATGTGGCCTTGGATGCTTCTCACAGAGCCGTCCAACTAAGGAACAGTATAAAGAAGACACTGGTTGGTCTAAGCCCCCAGGGGTTAGTCTCTGACTAGCACCTTGCGCGAAAGTGACCAAGTGTTAAGTGGACACAGTTGCTAGCAAGTGATTGCCTAGGAGCTGCTCAGTGTGGAACTGTGATCCTGAGGGTGATATCTTCTCCTAGCTGAAATGCTAGGAGCGGACGGCAGGTGCCATTGTGTCGGCCCTGTTTTCTAGTCCGTTTGCCTCAGGCCGGTNGCCTAGGACTATATGTACCAGGCTCATTCCTCATTGTAAACATACAATGTGGCCTTAGATGCTTGTCACCGAGCCGTCCAACTAAGGAACTGTATAAAGAAGACACTGGTTGGTCTAAGCCCCCAGGGGTTAGTCTCTGACTAGCACCTTGCGCGAAAGTGACCAAGTGTTAAGTGGACACAGTTGCTAGCAAGTGATTGCCTAGGAGCTGCTCAGTGTGGAACTGTGATCCTGAGGGTGATATCTTCTCCTAGCTGAAATGCTAGGAGCGGACGGCAGGTGCCATTGTGTCGGCCCTGTTTTCTAGTCCGTTCGCCTCAGGCTGGTTAACACGTTTTCCTATCGGCCTATGCAACTCTTTTATGAAGGAACCTAGCTGCTGGTTAAATCTCTCTTCAGCCTCTAAAATTTGGTGGGAAATCCCTACCTTTTCTCTTTCCCTCCTTGGACTTCATCACTCGGGGACCGGGTTCAACTCCCATGTGTCCTTTGGTGGTGAGGTATCCCCCC
The DNA here is from genome assembly GCA_023375785.1 of Penium margaritaceum. Lineage (NCBI taxonomy): Eukaryota > Viridiplantae > Streptophyta > Zygnematophyceae > Desmidiales > Peniaceae > Penium > Penium margaritaceum. The sequence continues at coordinate 18,275 of SZWC01026460.1, forward strand.
CGCCTAAGTCTGTTACGACCAAGGGGAAAAAACCAGTTTTTTTAGCATCCAAAGAGTTACGTGCAGGCACATCTACCTTGGAAAAGAAACCGTACACAATGCTGCCAGCACGCAGCTTTGACTCATGGGAGCGAACATCACATCCACTTCCTCTCTCCAGCCCAGTGGTGGAGCACCATTGGGGGGCAACGAGTGACGGGGCTCTTTGCGTGCGATACATTCATCCGGGTGCATCCTGGCTGGCCCAACTCCGGCATCAGGGACATCATTGGATATCTCATTAATACCAGTTTCTTGCCCAATATCTGGCTCTATTGGCTTTTGTTTTGGTTTCTGTCCCCCCCCCCCTTTTCTCCACTAGAAAAGCACGTTAACTCACGAAAATCATCAAGTACGGCCTACCTTCTCCCATGCCCTCCTACCATGCTTGGCATCCTCTCTAAGCTCACTTTTGGATTGTCACATATCTCAATCACACATCTGTGATGTCTTCCCAACCCTGTGGGTTGCCCCAACACCATGCACACTGTCCCCATTAGCTATGCCCCGCGCGGGCACTTTATGCACCCGCACCTCATTCGCAATCTGCCTTGAGGCCAGCGGGTCCACCCGACCCACGTCACACCTCCATTCTCTTTACAGGTGGCTACCGCAGTCATTCTCTACACACACAGTGCATATATGTCCTTGTTGAAAAGTTGCCCCTCTGCATGCCCAAGCAAGGTGTCGGGAGGCACCGACCAGGTGCCAGAAAGCAAAAAATCTGCGCCAGCGGATCTAACAGCTCAAAGATTGCTTGTATCCTAAAATGGATGATTTTCCCTTAAAGGTGACAAGTTGCTAAATCCAGTGGAAGTTGTTTTGCTTGAATCAAACAAGTATCAAGGGCGATATGGCCTTCCAAAGTTGAAGTGTGCGCAGCGGCTCTGGGAGCCGGCTGCGACTCGAAATCCGGTGGATAATCGACCGGACCGAGTAACAAAAGCACCATGTGAAGACTTTGCTCCAGACGGTATGCCAAAGCGTCCGGTGGATAATTTACCGGATCCCGCACTACAGTTTGTTACGGAGGGACTTGGCCAAAATCCTGGCTCGGCGTCTGAAACTCAATAGTACGTTTTATTACTCAAGGACTTTGTCGAAATTCTGGTCCACAGACAGGTTTCGAACCTCGTTACACCCCATCACCAAACTCGACCCAAAAGTGCGGAAGGTGCATGGAAACAGCATAGGGGACACCACGTGCAATGGGATCTGCGCCTTGGGAAAGGCCCTTCGCACGACGACGAAGGAAGGCGCCACAGCGCATCGCGGTGTCAGGCTTCTATGGTGAGTGTGACCTACACTTCGGCAAGCGTAACTTGGGCTGCGCTTTGCCGAATGGCACTTCACCGAATTGCACTCCCTTTGGTGCGTTGGCAAGCTCATGACTAGCCGTATACAACTTGACATCATGTCCATGTTAAAAAAACTAATGCAAAATCGCGTTCTTCCCTTCGAAAAAGTGACTGTCTCTAATTGTCTGTTGACATAGCGTGAGGTGACCAGACAGAACACGCTCTGTCTCCAATTCGCCCAAGCAGAAGACGTAGACCACCAAGAGATTAGAAAAACATCTGGACTACATCCCGCGGATGCCCTGACAAAGGGTTATGGGCCCACAAGCTTGATCGTCTCCAACGTTCACGTCTTCCTCAGCGCATGGGACCGTCATATTGGACGTCGCCGTGAAGTCCTGAGACTCCTTTGGAGTAGCAGCTGCGCACATGGCTCAGTAGACGCAGCCCATCCAAAAGTATGCGGGTGGCCCAAGCTCTGGGCTATGGAGGTGGAATGTTGAGTTGCACCTCGCGCATAAGGGGTTGCTGGACATCACGTTGGAAAAGGAGCTGCTCGTACTCGTAACTGCTTCAGATGCGAAGAAGCAGGCCTTCGAAAAGAAGAGCATGGAAGCGCTCATGCTCCTAGTGTCCGGGACAACTGAGTCGCAGTGGGGCTACTTCAAAGGCTGAAATCGCACAGCCAAAGCTTGGTAAAAACTCTGCTCCATTCACTAGTCCAAGTCAATCACAAACAAAATCTTGCGATGAAGTGGCTCCTCACGGTGAGAATGGAGGAGGGAGATGATTTCATCTTCGTAATACAGCAGAACGAGTTGCTTACCGCGGAATACAATGACGTGGGATGGAAGATTGACATGCAGCTGCATGCGATGGTCCTCCTCATGGCCCTACCTAGAGCTTGGGTTCCACTCATCACCGTTCTTGGAGGATGGTCGGAGGACAAGCTCACCTATGGTACGATTGCAGAGTACATCCGCAACGAGGTGCAGCGATGGAGCTGTGGGAAGTCCTCGTCTTCCTCATTGGCCCTCGTCAACAAAACGTGTGGTGGAGGAAGCGAGAGCAGAGGAAGCGGCAAAAGGGCGGTGGCAAGAAGGGTGCCAAGAAAGGTACATGCGGCAATTGCTGCAAGGAGGGTCATTGGGCCTGTGAGTGCCCGGAGGAGGCAAAGGCCGGCGGAAAGAACACCAAGGGCAGGTCTCTCCTTAAAAGCATCACTAACCACCTCCTGAGGAGAGCCAACATCCGCTGCCTTGTTTCCGGGGCCGAGGAGCACACCCAGGTCAAGAAGGTGGGGTTCGTCACCTAAGAGAAGTCCTCGAAGGCAATGGTTGTCGCGAACGACAAAGTCGAGTCGGCGGCTCGCCAAGGCGATGTGGAGGTGGAAGTCATGGTGGGCGGTAAGGAGCTGTGCATAATCCGTGATGTGCAGTACGTCCCCGGCTTTCCTGACATCTTGAGTTTTCAATTACTTGATGCACAAGGGGTATGAGGTGCTCTTCCAAAGGAAAGGCGCAGTGGTGCATCTTACCAGTGATGTCGAGGTCGTGCTAGAGGCAAAGCGCGAGGGCGGTCTCTACATCGTGGAGACCAAGGTGGTCCCTGGGGCATCGGACGCAACAGGCTTGCAAGAATGTGTCGTCAACATAGCCAAGGGAAGAAGCGCTCATTTGGAGCTCTTGTAGCAACAGTTAAAGCACTCGGTGCCTGCAACCGTTAAGGAGATGGCGAAGGACTACATGGTTTGCGGCCTCGTAACGACAGTGCAGCAGACGTGGAAGCACATGCAATAGCGCACAAAAAGTGAGAGCCTTGCATTTTGGGCATGGCGTGGCACAAGCCGTTCAACGAGAATGAGGCTCATGCAAAGGACCTGTTGGAGGTCATGCACAGCCATGTGTGTGGACCATTAAAAACGCCGTCAAACAGCGGCTTGAGAAACTTCGTCACCTTCATTGATGACTGCAGGAGGAAGCTCTATGTGTATTTCATGAAGTGGAAAGGTGAGGACCTTAACCCATTGAAGGAGTACTTCGCAACGGTGGAAAGACAAACTGGCTGGAATGTCAGAGCGCTATGTAGTGATAATGGCAGAGAGTACAAGAGCTGTAATGGATGGATGAAGAAGCAGGGCATCAAGTGGGAACCCACTACGCCTTACTCGCCACAGTCCAACGGAGTGGCAGAGCGGGCTAGCTAAACGCTGCTTAACATGGGGTAGACCATGCTTGCTGGGTTGCCGTGAGGGTTCAGGGCGGAGGCTGTGCGTACAACGAGCTATACCATCAACCTCACCCCAATAGCCGTGCTGAAGGGTAAGGGCAGCTTGAAGACACCGCAGGAGGTTGGGAGCGGGCGCAAGCCAAACGTGGTGCACCTGAAGGTGTTCAGGTGCAAGGTGCATACAATGGTGTAGGCAGCACAGAGACGCGACAGCAAGCTAGAATTGTGGGCAAAGACGTGCTTGTTCCTTGGCTACAAGAGCGCACAAAAGGTGTACAAGCTCTAGGGCTCACACACGCAAGAGATCATCAGCAGTTGTGACGTCCAGTTCGACGAGCAGCAGAGCTTCTGCAGCAGGAACAACGACATGTGCATCGGGAACACTCCAAAAAAGGAGTGGTTTGAGCTCCATGACTACGAGAAGGAGTCAACGGACACGGAGGTCGATGATGCGGTGTGAGAGCACGGCGGTGCAGCAGATGCAGTAGCCAACGTGAAGGAATCCGATGACGATGAAGCTCGGCTAGAGATCAAGCAAAACGATTCGTCGAAGGAGGCACCGTGGGTGCCAAAGCGCGCACTCCCAGTGGAGTTTGCGTCGAGCGTCGGAGAAAAATCCTCCGGACGCTCTGCCGGTCCGGTCGATAATTCATCGGGGCGAGAGAGATCCTCCAGGGGATGTCCGGTCAATGATTCACAAGACGAAGCAGAGTCAAAAGGATTGCAGCAGAGCGTCGAGACACCACCAGAACTGCCATGCCGCAGCGGGAGGCAGCGGAGAGCAGGGAAACGTTTTGACATGCAAGAGACACTTGCAGGGCTCGAGGGGAAGCAGAGGGATGCTGCAATCAAGTCGCAGTTGGTGTCCATTGCTAAAAACAACACGTGGCAGCTGGTTGATAGGCCGAAAGACGCCAAGGTGATCGGCTCCAAATGGGTCTTCAAGACCAACTTCACAAAAGAAGGTGTGGTGGACAAGTAAAAGGTGCGGCTAGTGGCGAAGGGGTACACACAACATAAGGGCAAGCACTACAATGAGACGTTTGCCCCCGTTACCAAGTTTACAAGCATCTAGGTGATCCTGATGGTGGTAAACGCAAAGGACATGGAGCTCAACAAATAGACGTAAAGACGGCCTTCCTCAACAACATCATTGACAAAGAAATTCACATGGAGGTGCCCGAGGGGGTAAAGGCATCCGACGGCAAGGTGTGCAAGCTGCGGAAGTCCTTGTACGGGCTAGAACTATCGTTGCGATGCTGGTACCAAAAGATGAACAGCTTCATGACATAACTCGGCTTCAAACGTTACGAGACGGATCACAACGTGTAGATATGGCACTACAAGAAGCTCCATTAGATCGTCGCACTGTATGTGGATGATCTGATCTCGTGCACCTCAGATCTGCTGAGCCTACAGTAGCTGACAGAGCCGCTCAGCAGCAGGTTCCAGATGTTGGACATGGGGGAGCTGGAGTTCTACCTCGAGATGAGGATTACGCATAATCGGAGGGCGCGCACGCTCGAGCGAAGGCAGGCCAAATACGTGGCCGAGGTGCTGAAACGACATAGCATGGAGGACTGCAAATAAGTGTGAAATCCTGTCTCGACAACGTCTCAACCGAGGGCAGTAGTGGCGCCGCAAACAAAAGAAGAGGGGGAGGGAATGGCGGGGGTGACCTACCAATCGGCGATGGGTAGCCTCATGTACGCCATGGTGGCGACTCAACCGGGCCCGGCCTACGCGGTGGGCCAAGTGAGCAAGTACGTGGCCGATCGAGGGCCACAATACTAGCAGGCGGTTAAGCGCATCCTCCGCTACCTGCAGGCAACACGGCGCGCAAACCTGAGGTTTGACAACAAGGGGCGGGTGGACCCCTTGCATCTGGTCTACTACACGGATGCAGACTACACTGGGGATGTGGATAAGCGAAAGTTTACATCCGGCTAGGTGTTCTTCCTCGTTCGTGCAGCGGTCTCGTGGTATACCAGGAAGCAAGACTGCGTCGCCACCTCCACAGTGGAAGCAGAGTATATTACGCTGGCCGAGGCGGTCAAGGAGGTGGTGTGGCTCCGCAGGTTGCTGGGGGAGCTCGGCGTGCCACAGTAGGAGCCTACAGTGGTGTAAGAGGACAACACCGGCTCCATCTTGTTGACCAATAATGCAACGCAGCACAAGAGGACAAAGCACATCAACGTGTATTATCAGAATGCATGGGACATGGTTAAAAAAGGGCAGGTGGTGCTTTAGTACTACAGCACGCACAACATGCTTGCGGATTACTTGACCAAAGCACAACTTCCGGACAAGCACGCGATGAGCGTGGCCGGGCTTGGGATGACCAGCTATAATGGGCTGGAGGGTACAGTGGAAGATGAGGTCAAGCAAGCAAGGGCAGCGGGCATAGCAGGTGTGAGGGGGAGAATGTTGAAAAGTTGCCCCTCCGCATGCCCAAGCGCAGCGCCGGGCGGCACCGACAAGCTGCCAGAAAGAGGAGAATCCGGGCCGATGGATCTACCGGCTCAAGGATTGCTAGGATCCCAAAATGAATGATTACCCCTTAAAGCTGACAAGTTGCTGAATCTGACGGAAGTTCTTTCGCCAGAATCGGACAAGTATGAAGGGAGATATGGCCTTCCAAAGTTGGAGTGTACGCAGCGGCTCTGAGACCCGGCTGTGACTCGAAACCCGGTGGATAATCGACCGGACTGAGTAACAAAAGTACCATTTGGAGATTTTTCTCTGGAAGGTCTGCCAAGGCGTGCAGTGGATAATCCACCAGATTGTGTACTATAGTTTGTTACTGAGGGACTTAGCCAAAATCCGGGCTCAAGGTTCGAAACTCAGTATTACATTTTGTTACTCATTGACTTTGTCAAAATTCTGACTGGAGGTCTGCGGACATGTTTCGAACCTTGTCACACCCCATCACCAAACTCGACCCAAAAGTGGGGAAGGTGCATGGAAAAGGTGCAGGGGACCCCTACACTACAAGGTGTAATTGGAAAGGCGCTTCGGACGTGAAGGAAGGCACCACGGCGTGTGGGGACGTTAGGCTTCTGTGGTGGGTGAGACCTGCGCTTCGGCAAGTGTTACTTGGGCTACGCTTGGCCGAATGGCGCGTAATTTTGTGCGTCGGAAAGCTCATGACTAGTCCTATGAAACTTCTGATCATGTCGGTGTTAAAAAACGGATGCAAAATTGCGTTGTTCCTTTCATAAAGTGACTGTCTCTAATTGGCTATTCACATAGCGTGAGGCGACCAGAAAGCTCAGGCTCAGTCTTGGATTCACCCAAACAGAAGACGTAAACCAACAAGAGACGATCAGATGAACTTCGGGACCGCATCCCGTGGATTCCCTGATATTCATTTCCCTCAGCATTCCCGACCTTGCAACTCCCTTGAAGCCTATTCCTCCTTGCTCCTGCACTATGTAGGAATCACATGGAAACTGAACAGCATGTCTCAGGAGGTGAGGCGGTGGCCTGCCCTCTACCTGCTGGCGCTTTAGCCCCCATCGCCCCTCCGGGTATGGTGGGAGCCGCTAGTCATCCTGGTGTGGGTTTCGGCCTCGCCCAGCCTGAGCCCGATGCAACAGACATCCCTGTTTCAGCTGGTACGCCCCCCCCCCCCCCCCCCCCCCCCCCCCCCC
>SZWC01026461.1:0-14496 GCA_023375785.1 Penium margaritaceum
CTTTGTGTGTGCTTCCTGTCGTGGAAAGCACACTTTGATGTCTCGGTACTGCACTCGTACATTTATGGGTGCTCTTAGTGCAGTTCCGAGTGCTCTAGAGTTTTCTCGGTGGACAGGCCATTTTGGCTGAATTCCTTGTTTTTCTTGCTATTCGTGTCTGGATGATGCAAACCCACCTTGCATGGGTCCGTTGCGTAGAGCTCATTGTTCTGCACGTTTTGGTGCAGACAGCGGGTGATTCTGACACCTGAGCAGTGAGTTACGGCAAAAACCGTGGTTTAAGGCCAGTTTGAGCTGGAGGAAGAAACTAGGCAGCAGGTTGGGGCAGCTGCGTTGTTGATGCAGCGTGCGGGCTTCCACGCTCGTTGTTTAAGTCAGCTGCCCCCTCAGTCTGCTGCTGTAGAGTCGAAGTCTGGAAGCTCTGGGTTTGTTACTCAGAAGTGCGCGTGCCAGTGTTAGCGCCGGAAAGCAGCTGGAAACTGATAGCAACTGATTAGCTATCAAGAATGAACAGCAATGGGGGACCCCTCCAAGTTCTAGCCCCCCCCCCCCCCCCCAGCTCTGTAGAGCTTGTTACTCAGTTCATCAGCCAATCAGAAAATGGCTAGTTTCAGGCTGGCAGGTTTTCTTGGTGAGGCCTGCCCGACGGCCGACAGCCCAAAACCCGGGCGTCGTCCGTTTTGCCTGAAAACTGGACCATACCATAATACCAACGCTGCAAACGCAGCCGTGCGGTCAGAATCGACTAGAAAAATAGTAGCGAGGAGTTATGGTAGCCTGAACCCAGGTAGTGCCCACGATGGTTTATGCTGCCAAACAGGGTCATGCAACATGCAACAGGGACCCTAGGCAGCGCATGACGACGCAAGCACGACAGTACGCGCTGGACGCATGCAGAAAGCGAATGCGGTAGAAGTGACTGCCGGCAGCGCGACCGCCGAGGAGGCCTGCCGATGGAGTTGAACACGTCGCCGGAGAGAGGGGGCTCCAGCGGACTGCGAGACGACCTCAGCGTGCGTCGGCTCCACCGGACGACACTCCATCAGCGTCGAGTCTCGCCGTCATTCATCTGCACGCCGATGTACACAAGCTAGGAGGACACAACAGAGCACAATGAGCGCAAAAACCAACACTCCCCCATGACTCACAGGCGTAGTGCACATGGGCGGGCAGAGACACGATCAACACACAAACTCCCCTAGGACACGCAGACGTGCAAGCAGAGACAAAGAAAAGAAGTCACGGGCGCACGCCGACTGAACTCATAGCCTTCTTAAACGAGTCCCGCTTCAGTGCCTTGGTCAGGAAGTCAGCCAGCTGCCGTGCTATTTCAACCCACACGATGCTGATGCTGCCGTCGTGCAACAACGAACGCACATAGTGATACCCAACATTGATGTGCTTTGTGCGAGTGTGATGCACACCGTCATTGTCTGCAATGGCCATGGCACTCTCATTGTCACAATGCAAGGTGATGGATGCGACAGACTGACGCAACTCGGACAACAGACGAAGTAACCACACACTCTCACACGCGCCTGAGCCAAGGGCCACGTACTCAGCCTTAGTAGTGCTGTGTGCAATGCACCCCTGCTTGCCACTGCGCCAGGATAAAGCTGTGCCACCGATCAGGAAGATCCAGCCTGTGCGACTCTTACCGTCTGGACTGCCCGCCCAGTCGCTGTCGGTGTAGCCCACTGCGACGATGGACGGCTGGCGGCGGAACATGAGACCCCGCCGAGGGGTCGAGACGACATAGCGCATTACCCGGATCGCGGCCTCGTAGTGGAGGTGACGCGGATCCTGAGAGAACTGGGCCAGGAGGTCGACGGCGAACGCGATGTCTGGACGCGTCGTCGTCGCCAGGAACATCAGTGACCCGATGATCCGTAGATACGTGGTCACATCAACTGGCTCCCCCACAACAGCTGGGTCAGGATTCTTCAACTTCACCTGGCCGTCGGGCGACATGGGTGAGGATGCGCTGGACACGAGGGGCAGGTCCTCGGCGAAGCGAGTTGACAGGGTCTGCACATATGCAGCCTGGTGGACGTGTAGGATGCCCTGAGAGGGATCACGCTCGAGCTCCATGCCCAAGAAGACTTGGGTAGATCCGAGATCCTTCATCTGGTAGGCGGCGTGCAGCAAGTCCTTGACACGCTGGATGGCAGCCGTGTCTGGCGACGCAATGAGGAGATCGTCAACGTATACCAGAACTGCGGCGAAGGTTTGACCTCGTGGGCTGAGAAAGAGCGCGGGGTCAGCGGTGCTGCGCTGGAGGCCGCCACGAAGAAGTGTGCTACTGATCTCCTGGTTCCAGCACCTAGGCGACTACTTCAGACCATAGAGGGCCTTCCCCAGCCGCTAGACTCTCCCAGTACCGTAGTCAAAGCCTGGGGGCTGCACCATGTAGAGCTCCTCACCCTCAAGTGAGCCATGGAGGAACGCGTTGCTCACGTCCATCTGATTCAGCTCCCACCCATGCTGGGCAACGAGGTTGAATAGCGCTCGGCTAGTGGAGAACCGACCGACAGGGGCGAAGATCTCGTCGTAATCGACTCTAGGGACCTCAGCAAACCCCTTTGCTGTGAGGCGGGCCTTGTACTTGTCCAAGGACCCATCAGGCTTCCACTTGCGCCGAAGGACCCATTTGGCGCCAATGGCTTTCCGACCTGGAGGGAGGTCAACGAGGCCGTACACGTGGTGCTGCCGGATAGCAGCAAGCTCCTCGGCGTAGGCGACATCCCAATGTGCGACCTCAGAACAGGCTCGAGCCTCGCGTAGGGTGGCTGGGTCCTCCGAGCGTGCTGTGGACCGGACGGAGAGGGCATGTGCATCACGAGCTCCAGGTGGGATGCGGGCGAGTGCAGCCATGACAGCATGCCGATGCTCGTGATGAAGCATGGCATAACCCAGTGCAGAGCCCGGGTGAAGGTCGGAGATGATGGCCGAGGTGGTCAGGCCGAGAGCCTTTGTGCCAGGGTCCCCACTCACGACCGAGGGAGTGGAGGAGACACGTGGAGCCACAGGAGGTCGAGGCGCCACAGGACGCGGTGCGACGGTCTGCACTGTCAGCCGAGGTCGGAAGCTGCCGCCTGTGCCACGTGTGTAGCGCGACCAGGCAGGAGATGTCACTGGGTCTGACGGGCCAACGGAGGCAGACGGGACGCCTGGCGCGAAGGAGCCAGCGGACGCGACTGGGGCTGCTGGCCAAGAGGGGCCATCGGACGTGACTGGGGCTGCTGGTCCGGAGGGGCCAACGGACGCGACCGGCGCTGCTGGCCCGGAGGGGCCAGCGGACGCGACTGGGGCTGCTGGCCCGGAGGGGCCAGCGGACGCGACCGGCACTGCTGGCCCGGAGGGGCCAGCGGACGCGGTCGGCGCTGCTGGTCCGGAGGGGCCAGCGGACGTGACTGAGGCTGCTGGCCCGGAGGGGCTAGCGGACGTGACTAGGGCTGCTGGCCCGGAGGGGCCAGTGGACGCGACCGGCGCTGCTGGCCCGAAGGGGCCAGCGGACGCGACTGGGGCTGCTGGCCCGGAGGGGCCAGCGGACGCGACCGGCGCTGCTGGCCTGGAGGGGTCAGCGGACGCGACTGGGGTTGCTGGCTCGGAGGATGCAACAGGGGCTACTGGCTCAGAGGGACGGAGTGCTATGTCACCCGGAAGCGACAGGACGGAGGACGGACTCACAACTCCCCCACGCGACGGGAGGGACACGGACGATGTAGTGCCGGGACGGGTCCCAGATCCGCCAGGCCTTAGACTGACGAGACACACCGAGGAAGGTGCAGGGGCGGCCGCGCGGGGCGAGCTTGCCGCCCTGCTGTGGGGCGGGCAGCCATACAATGGTGACGCAGCCCCAGACGCAAGCGGGGCGGAGGTCCGCGCGCCGACCGCACCAGTGCTGGTAGGGTGTGGACTGGCGGGGAAGAGGACCGTGGGGAATCCGGTTCCATACTAAGGTAATGTAGGCCATGGCCTCAAAATAGAAGCCATCGGACAGACTGGACTCAACGCGCATGGTGCGGGCGGCGTCGGCCATGGTGCGGTTCCAACGCTCGGAGACGCCGTTCTGGGCGGGTGTGTAGGGCGCAGACATCTCATGGTGGATGCCTCAAGAGGCGAGAAAGGCCGTGGCCTCGCCTATGTACTCGCCGCCGCGATCAGAGCGAAAGCGACAAAGAGGGCGGCCACACTAGCGTTCAGCAAGGACGAGCCAGTTTTGAACGGCCCGAGCGACATCGCTCTTCTGCCGGAGGCAGAAGACCCAGCGGTAGCGGGAATAGTCGTCTGTGAGGGTGAGGACATAGCGGCCGTGTTCCCCGACGGACGCGGTGGGGAGAGGGCCCATGACGTCCGAGTGGACCAGGTCGAGTAAGGCGGATGCACGAGAGGAAGACAAGGGGTACGTGGATCGATGCATCTTCCCCTGAGCGCAATCAATGCACCCAGTGGGGCACGGGAGAGGGAAGGTCTCTGGGTCAAGGCCCTTGGCCGGCTGGGTGCGGAGCATGCTGTCTATGGCGGCGGAATGGACGTGACAAAGGCGGCGGTGCAAGAGGCGGGTGTACAGAGGAGAAAGCGTACTGGTCACGAAAGCATGGCCTGTGGCGGCCGACGAGGCAGAGACGGGAGAGGAAGAGAAGAGGCGAGGGACATGCCACAGGTTGCCACGGGCGGTGGCATGCAGGATGACAAGACCAGACGGACGCAACGACACAGTGCCAACACCACGCGAGTGCACAACGTGCATGCTCTACTGTCAAGGGCAGTCACGGAAAGGAGGCTGAGCTCGAGACCAGGGATGAAGAGAACATCAGTCAGAAAGACGTCACCGGCACGACCACGGAAACGAACCACACCAACACCACTGACCGGTAACACCTGTCCGGAGCCCGTGCGGACACCGGAGACATCTCCGACAGGGCCAAGCAAACTGAATGCCTCGCGAGAGGCCATCATGTGGTGCGTGGCCCCGGAGTCGATGATCCAGGTCTCAGCAGGGTCCTGGACAGGGGTCGCCAGATCGTTGACGGTCACATGACAGCAAGCAAGGGACGCGGACGCGGTGGAAGGGGGGGCGAAACGAGACTGCCAATCGTCAAGCCACGTAATGTTGTCAAGGAGTGGGGTGGAGGAGACCACAGGAGACGACGAGAGAGATGAAGAGACGGGACAGGACCGCAGCTCAGACTCAGTCATGCAAGGCTGTGCAGGAGGGCAAGAAGTGACGCAACTCGCACTTCCCTGGGGAGGAGGGCGAGGCAGGTCAAGCTGGAGCGCAATGTATTGGTCCAGCTGACGCTCACGGGAGGATGGCCCAGGAGTGTAGGCCCAGTACGGAGTCACAGTGCCGGAGCCCGGGTAGTGAGAGGACTGGGCCGGCGAAGGAAACGGAAGTGCCGATGGGTGGGAGTAGTACTGCTGCTGCGGGGGCGTCTGCAGGACAGGCGAAACTGTCGGAGCGGCCGAGCTGCTGGACGAGGTCGGAGTGTCAGCAGTAGCGACGGCAGCAGAGGTGAGACGGTGCTCCCGCTGGCGTCGCAGGGTGGCGATGATGCGGGCCTCGTTCGTCGACAGAGGGCTTGTGTACCACCCGTGTCCAGGCCGACCGCAGTTGTGGCAGACCCCGCCACCACCGCTGGATCCATTCGACGACTTTTGCTACTGCTGTTGTGATGGACCCTTGCCTTTTCTTTTATTGCGCTTCTTCTTCGTTTTCGACAATGATGAGGTAGCTGCGGCGGGGGAGGCGACGGCCACAGAGGCAACGGTAGGTGAAGCGACGGGGAGGGAGGCACCAGCAGGGAAGGCGACGGCAGGGGATGCAAGCGCCTCCATGCGATGGAGCTGGGACTCCTGTCGAGCTTCCTCAACACAGAGGAAGAGTTCGTATGCCCAGGGCATGAGGGTGCCCTGGGCCGCCATGGTCGAGAGGACATCCTGGGGTTAGTGCACGAAGACGTCCGCGTACGCGCTGGTGGCGCCGCGCTTGATGGTGAGAAGCGCGGACTGAGGGGGCGGAGCGGATGTGCCGAGACGTCGAAGGATGTCCTCTACCCGCTGCCAATAGGCAGTGACCGTCTCGGTCTCCCCCATGTGTAGGGAGTTGAACTCCCGGAGGAGGCGACTGATCTCAACGTCGCTGGACAGGCGATGGGGCCTGGTGAGGACATGCAAGGCGGCGGCAGGGTCTGGAGGGACGTCAGCGGTGAAGTCGCCGAGGAAAGGCTCGGCCAGGCGGGACGCCGTAGGAGCAACTGGGACTGAGGCGTGAACAGCGCGACCAGCGTCGTACAACTGGTCGGCCTGGGTGGAGTCATAAGGGAGGGTGTAGTACATCCAGAGACCCTCACCTTGGGCCCAGATGCGGAAGCTGAGTTCCCAGCTCCGGAAGTGCTCGCCGACCTGAAGCGGCGGCGGCAGCGTCTCAAAGTCTTTCTGCTTGCGGCCGGCACCTAGAGTGGGGCCAAGGATGGAGGTCACTGTCTGCCGCTGGCGCTGAGTCTACTGTTGTGCCAGGTAATATGTGGCAGCTGACACAGCCGGGCTGGCGTGTCCTGGAGGAACAAATGACGGCAGCACACTAGTGGCAGGCTGGGAGGCTGGTGGCTGTAGCGCGGCAAGCTGCTGCGTCAAGGTAGCGAGCTGGTGCTGAAGAGCCACGATGGGATCAGGGTTGTCGCCGACGACACCAGTGGGCTGCTGGGGCTCCAGCGGCTGGTGCTGCTGCTGCCGCTGCCGATGCTACTGCTGTTGCTCCTGTAGTGGCAGCCGCTGCTATTGCTGCTGTTGTGGCTGCTGCAGCTGCTGTTGCTGCCGTAGCTGCTGTTGCTGCTGCTATAGCTGCTGCTACTACTGCTGCTATTGCTACTGCTCCTACTGCTGCTGCTGCTGTAGCGGCTGNTGTGGCAGCTGACACAGCCGGGCTGGCGTGTCCTGGAGGAACAAATGACGGCAGCACACTAGTGGCAGGCTGGGAGGCTGGTGGCTGTAGCGCGGCAAGCTGCTGCGTCAAGGTAGCGAGCTGGTGCTGAAGAGCCACGATGGGATCAGGGTTGTCGCCGACGACACCAGTGGGCTGCTGGGGCTCCAGCGGCTGGTGCTGCTGCTGCCGCTGCCGATGCTACTGCTGTTGCTCCTGTAGTGGCAGCCGCTGCTATTGCTGCTGTTGTGGCTGCTGCAGCTGCTGTTGCTGCCGTAGCTGCTGTTGCTGCTGCTATAGCTGCTGCTACTACTGCTGCTATTGCTACTGCTCCTACTGCTGCTGCTGCTGTAGCGGCTGCTGCTGCTGCTGTTGCTCCTTAACAAAGGGGCAGATCGTGGGGGGGGGTGGTTCCCATTTTTTTGTTTTTTTTTTTGGTTTTTCTTACTCGCTGTGAGCTCCTCGCAGCAAGCAGGTGGCTGCTCGCAACGAGCAGGTGGCTGCTCGCTGCTCGCTGCGAGCAGCTGGCTGCTCGCTGCTTGTTGTGAGCAGCTGGCTTCTCGCAGCATGCAGCTGGCTGCTCGCTGCTTGCTGCGAGCAGCTGGCTGCTCGCAACTGCAGCAGTTGCTGCTGCGGTTTGCTGCAGCTACAGTTGCTGCGAGCTGCTGCAGCCGGCTGCTGCTGCTACCTCCTGCTGCTACTGGTGCTTGCTACTGCGAGCAGCTGCTGCTGCAGGCTGCTGCTTGCTGCAGCTGCTGGTGCTGCCGGCTGCTGCTGCAGCGGGCTGCTACTGCTGCGAGCTGCTGCTGTTGCCAGCCGCCGCTACTTGTTGCTGCTGCTGGTTGCCTGCCACTGCTCGTAGCCGCTGCAAGCTGCTGCTGCTGCTGCTGGCTGTTGCTTTCAGTCACACCTGAGGACGTCACTGCCTTGCGCCGTCGTCAGCAGGGGCCTAACATGGTCGGCCGCTCATTCCTTGCGTCCAGCGTGGGAGTCAGTGCTGCCGAAAAAAATCCGGCAGCATGTCCCCTGGCCCAGTGGCCGTGGGAAAAGTTTTGACGCTGCCACCAGGCTGGTCAATGCTGCCGGAAAAAATCCGGCAGCATTTCCCCTGCACTGGCGCGTATGGAAGTCCGCCGGCGTTGTCTGGCACCTGTACGTCAGTCTGCTGCTGCTGCTGCTACGCTCTCGCTCTGATACCAAGAAAGAAACTAGGCAACAGGTTGGGGCACCTGCGTTGTTGATGCAGCGTGCAGGCTTCCACGCTTGTTGGTTAAGTCAGCTGCCCCCTCAGTCTGTTGCTGTAGAGTCGAAGTCTGGAAGCTCTGGGTTTGTTACTCAGAAGTGCGCGCGCCAGTGTTAGCGCCAGAAAGCAGCTGGAAACTGATAGTAACTGATTAGCAATCAAGAATGAACAGCAATGGGTGACCCCTCCAAGTTCTAGCCCCCCCTCCCAGCTCTGTAGAGCTTGTTACTCAGTTCATCGGCCAATCAGAAAATAGCTAATTTCAGGCTGGCAGGTTTCATCGGTGAGGCCTGCCAGACGGCCGACAGCCCAAAATCCGGGCGTCGTCCATTTTGCCTGAAAACTGGACCATACCATAATACCAACGCTGCGAACGCAGCCGTGCGGTCAGAATCCGCTAGAAAAACAGTAGCGAGGAGTTATGGCAGCCTGAACCCAGGCAGTGCCCACGATGGTTTATGCTACCAAACGGGGCCATGCAACATGCAACAGGGACCCTAGGCAGCGCATGACGACGTAGGCACAACAGTACGCGTTGGACGCATGCAGACAGCGACTGCGGTAGCAGTGACTGCCGGCAGCGCGACCGCCGAGGAGGCCTGTCGATGGAGCTGAACATGTCGCCGGAGAGAGGGGACTCCAGCGGACTGCGAGATGACTTCAGCGTGCGTCGGCTCCACCGGACGACACTCCATCAGCGTCGAGTCTCGCCGTCAGTCATCTACACGCCGATGTACACAAGCCGGGAGGGCACAACAGAGCACAGTGAGCGCAAAAACCAACAGCTGGTACAAAAAATACCGCCGCCCCTAGCGACTATAGGCGGCCAGCAACTATTTAGGCTGATTATTGCTCAGTTGTCAATTCTCTCTGCAATTATACTCAGTTTGAGTTTCCTGACACTCTGTTCGTGTCCCAACCCAGACCCTTGCAGTTTTGTCTCTAACTTGTGTCTGTTGTCACACGCTGACATGGCGCTGACGCCTAGTGTCGCGGCAAGTGGTTAGGAAGGTTCTAGGAAACTACTCATGGTATCAGAGCAGCAAGACCTCTCTCGCTGAGCTGCACCGCTGAGACGCAGCACCGGCAGCAGCAGTGAGAGTCACCGCCGCCGCCGTATCATGGGACTTGTTGCAACCGTTTTTAGGAGTGACATCACCACGAAGTCGCGTCCACCTCACCCGGTGAGCTGTGGCAGTCACCAGCTCCAGCAGCCAAGTGAAGCAGCAGCAGCAGCACCGGGTGGCAGCGGCAGTCGTTTCTGGCTGGACATTCTGACAAGAAAAAAAAGGGGGGTCAGTAGCTCGCTCGAAGCAGCAGCTCGCAGCGCGAATTGGCGGCTGCGAGCAGCAGTAGCTCGCAGCGAAAGCAGCAGCGAGCAACGGCAGCGGCAGCGGTAGCGAGCAGCACCAGCGACAGCAGCAGTCGCGGGCAGCAGTAGTAGCGCGGCGACAGCAGCAGCAGCATTGCGCGAGTTGCAGCGCCAGCAGTAGTAGCAGCTACAACAGCGGCGTGTAGCAGGCGCAGTGGTAGCCATAGCAGCAGCGGCGGCGGCGAGCAGCTGTAGCAGCTGCAGTAGCAGCATTCGTAGTAGCAGCAGCAACAGGCAGCAGCCGCAGCAGCAGCCGTAGCAATAGCAGCAGCAGGCAGCACCTACAGCAGTAGTAGCAGCTGCAGCAGCAGCAGCAGCAGTTGCTGCAACAACCGAAAACAGCAGTTGCTGCTGCAGCTGCTATTGTCGGGCCTTAGGGGGACCCGACGCAAGGGACCTTACCCAAGAGGGGGGGGGGTCCGCTCGGGCGGGCCTGTCGTGCTGACGGGGGGTACGACAGAGCGCCGGCCGAGCGCCGGCGCACGAGCCAGCGCATGCCGGCCAAACGCCGGCCTCCCGCCGGCCGAGAGGGGCAGGGGAGGCCGACGGGCGGCCTCCGGCCGGCTGCGCGCGAGAGGGGGGGGGCGAGCTTCCCCCTCCACTGCGCTCGCCGTGAGGATCGAGCCAGACCAAACAAAAAAAAGGGACAAGTGATTCCTCAAGTGGGATATTCGAGTAAGGCCCGGGAAGGGGTACCCTACTCGCACCGAGCGTCGGTGAACCAAAAAGAAAAAAGGAAAAGGAGTTTTGTGTTCTTTTGTTTATTTTACCTTTTAAGTTTTACTTGAGGCCATCACCGTTGGCTGACGAAGGGAACCGCTGTAGCAGCATCCGCCGTGAGAGTCGCAATCATAGTTGCAGCAACAAAGGTGGCTTGAGGCCACAGCCGTCGGCTGACGACGGCACCCGGTGCAGAATCAGCACCGACGACAACTTGAGGTCGCACACTTGAGTCGCACAGCAGCGCACCACTATCGCGGTGGTGGCCGTCCTCGTGACTGTGTCGCAGCACGTCTCAGAGACAGTTCTTCGATCGCCAATCTCCCCTTGTGGCTTTGTACTACTGGGAGCGAGTGCTCTGTGCACTCACGTACGCCAAGCTCCGGAGATGAGCAGACTGGCGTGGCAGGGAGTGCAGTCGGCGCCGTGGTTGGCACCGGCAATGCGTGTATGGCAGGCGTCGCGTCCACAGTGGCGTTTGCGGTCGTGGAACACGCCTCAGGCGTCTAACGGCTTTGCTTGCTATCATTGTGGCAATCGGCACCATGGCTGGCGCCAGTGTCGCCTGCGCCCTGTCGGGTGGTGACCGCCCTGGATACGGCGCCGCCCTTCTTCTTCACCATCCGACTCAGAGACGTCGGCAGACACTTTGGCACCCTTCAATGGAGCTATGGCGGTGTTGTATGCCGAGCTCCAATGTATGAAGCTCATGGTGCAACAGCTCACAGACCATGTGGTCTCTTAGCGGGTCATTGCCACCATGCCGCTACAGACAGCTACATCTTCCTCCTCGCCATCCTCACCTCCGTCACTGTCATCACCTGACGATGCCACGCCTCCTGACCTTTGCTCCACATCAGACGCCCTCCGCTCTGTGCTAGAGTCAGTTGGAGTCATCCTGACCGTTGACCCCTCCGCTTCTATGGTAGTCCCTTCAGCTCGGCGTTGTCGCGCTCGCACTCGGCACGCAAGGCAGCGGACGGCGCGTTTGGCGAGACGTGCCCAGGAGGCAGCAGCAGTTGCAGTAGTGGCAGACATCACCATGGTGATGACTCTCTCGTCGCCAATTGCACGGTTTGTGCGGCATCCCTTCGCAGCTTCTACCGGTGCGTTGGTCAAGGGGGGGATGAAGTGTCCGCCGACGACCACCGGAGAGTGCAGGAGGGATGCGACAGACAGTGCTTCACGACAGGGCGCTCTCTGTGAGGATCACACATCTAAGGAGTGGTCTGACATGGGGTCGGAGACGGACGAGTGGTCTCACGCGATGTTGGAAGCAGACGTGAAGATGGAGATGGAGATGGAGATGGAGACTGCAGTTGACGTAGCAGAGACCACAACCACAGAGGCAGGTGTAGCGGTAGCAATGGATGTGGCAGTAGTATCAGTGGCGGTGACAGCTGACACATGTGGAGCAGACGTCCAGGCAGTGGGTGTGTCGGCAGCCATCGATGTCGTGACAGTAGCAGCAGTTGTAGTCACTGCTACTGACGAGACGCCTGTAGTGGATGCGCTCGTTGGTGCAGACACCACGATGGTCGTCGCTCCGGTAGCAGCCGGTACGGCCTCCGGAGGGGTACACGTTCCCATAGTCACATCATCAGCCATTGCACGTACACGTGCGGAGAGGGTACCCGGAGAGGTAGGAGACGTCGAGGTTGCCAGCACTTCCGCCATGACCAGTGTCGTTGCGGTAACTGTCTTTGGAGGCGCAGCCGTCGCGGAGGATGCAGCTCGAGCAGTTTCTGATGCACCAGCAGCCGAACGGGCTCCTGCGCTCGAGCATTTACACTCTGTGCTTCACAACCAGGAGGATGGAGTGGCACATGCGGATAGGCACCTACAGGACCTCACACTTGAGCTACGTGCAGCGAGCACACGTTGGAGCACCGTAGGCGCCGAGGAGCTTCAGACAGATAGTGCTGGGCAGCAGGAGCAGGTGATGGACCACCAGGACGAGGCAGACTTCCTCTGTGAGGATCAGTCGTCCGTCGTGGAGCGGTCAGACGCAGGGTTGGAGGTGGACGTAGAGGCCCAGTGTGCTATCGTTCTTGCAGTAGCCGCGGCTAGAGCATGAGATAGCCCCTTGGTGAGAGCCGACGTCCGCGTGTGCGACATGGAGGATGCAGAGCGAGCTGCAGACCTCCGACACCTCACTACCCTGACCGGTGTCGCTAACACCACGGCGATTCCAGCCGATGACATAGCTACTCTCGTCCGAGCTACAGTTCCTGTACCCGAGCGCCTACGCTCCATGGTCGACGAGCAGGAGGCACTGGTGGCTCGAGCGGAGGCGCATGTACAGACTCTCATGGCCGAGCTCCGGGAGGCCAGCAGCCGTTGGTACACTACAGATGCTTCTGCACGACAGGTTACTGAGGAGTGCATGGAGGATGTGCACACCCGTCTCGAGGCTGCGGAGTGGTCCCTACAGGATGCACGTCGGCGACGGGCGGACGCACAGCAGCAGGTGGACGATTGGTTGTGCACCAGGGGCTCGGCGTTTCTCTAGGGTGTACGGGTTCCTGATGGCAGCGACGACACTGCAGCGGTAGATACATGGACGGATGATGACGTCCTGCCACCTGACACCCGAGTGTCGAGTGTGTCAGTAGCAGCTGGTGCCTCCACAGCAGCACACCCTTCCGGTACAGCTGGTGATCAGGGAGCAGCTGAGTTGCTTGTTGACATGGAGAGTTTCCTACGCGACGAGGAGACGAGGATGCAGGAGGCAGTGACTCGTGCCGATGCGCACATCATGGAGGTCCACCATCAGATTCATTCCGCGACTGACCACCTGCACGCCGTAGATGCAACTGACCGACAGGCTGCCGCAGCAGAGCTCGACGAACTGCACACGCGTCTCGACGCAGCGCAGTCCGTGTGGCAGCATGCGGCCCAGCAGCTGGCATACATACGGGAGGCAATGCAGTTGGAGGAGGCCCTCAGCTCTACCCTTGTCGCAGCACTAGGTGACGACAGCAGTGACGACTATATTGGTGACGACAACGACGGCAATGACGACGCCGTGGGGTGAGGCTACGTGTGCGCACATCCCACCAGCATCGCCGTCATCGTTGCTATTGCTGTGCAGGGTTATGTGACCATGGGGGAGCCGTACTGTCAGCCTATGCAGTCCAGGGGGAGTGTTGGTGTGTGGGCTTTGGCCTGACACTCTTGTGAGGACAGCGAGGTTGCTTGGAGTGTGACACGATGTTGTGATTGAGGTTATGCTGGTCGAGACCCGCGCACCTGGTGAGTTCCACGAGTGTGATGTGGAGACCCATTGTCCCCATGTGCTATGTGTGATCCATGCATGATGTGGTCGAGACCCGGATACCCAGAGACATTTTCCGGAGTCACGAGGAGACCCTGTTTCTTTGTCTCTCTTGCATGATGTTTGATACATGTGTGTGATTGCCTTTGTGGATGGTCGAGACCCGGGCACTTGGTGGGATGCACCATTGCCACGAGGAGACCCTGTGTTGTGGCATGCTTGATCGGTGCTTGCCATGATTGGTTTCCCGAGCCATCCTATCCTGTCTTTGCTCAGCCATTGTGGCCTTGACGGGTGTGTCAGCCAGGGGGAGTGTTGGTATGTTAGCTTCCACCCGTCAAGAGCCACAGCCGTGGTAGCTACGGGTGCACCCGGAGCTGATGGTGAGCGGTGGCCGCATTGGAGATCGTGACAACCCGACGGGACTCCGGATCGTCCAGGGACTTATCCAGGAGCTACGACATGACAGGTGTGACGCAGATGATGCGTCTCTACAGCCTGACTAGCTGGTCTGCCTTTCCTGGAGTTTTCTCGGTGGTCGAGACCCACGCACCCGGCAGCCTGTACCAGTGCGATGAGGAGACCTGCGACTTTGTGTGTGCTTCCTATCGTGGAAAGCACACTTTGATGTCTCGGTACTGCACTCGTACATTTATGGGTGCTCTTAGTGCAGTTTCGAGTGCTCTAGAGTTTTCTCGGTGGACAGGCCATTTTGGCCGATTTCCTTGTTTTTCTTGCTATTCGTGTCTGGATGATGCAAACCCACCTTGCGTGGGTCCGTTGCGTAGAGCTCATTGTTCTGCACGTTTTGGTGCAGACAGCGGGTGATTCTGACACCTGAGCAGTGAGTTACGGCTAAAACCGTGGTTTTAGGCCAGTTTGAGCAGGTACGAAAATACCGCCGCCCCTAGCGACTCTAGGCGGCCAGCAACTATTTAGGCTGATTGTTGCTCAGTTGT
>SZWC01026462.1:9653-20456 GCA_023375785.1 Penium margaritaceum
TCAGTTTGAGTTTCCTGACACTCTTTTCGTGTCCCAACCCAGACCCTTGCAGTTTTGTCTCTAACTTGTGACTGCTGTCACACGCTGACCTGGCGCTGACGCCTAGTGTCGCGGCAAGTGGTTAGGAAGGTTCTAGGAAACTTCTCATGGTATCAGAGCGGTGAGACAGTTCTCACTGAGCTGCGCAGCAGAGACGCAGCAGAGCAGCAGCAGTGAGAGTCACCGCTGCAGCAGATCCATCGGGCCTGTCGAGACAGCCGATCGACGTCGACGCAGCCTTCCCACCACGTGAGACCACAGCAGTGGCGCTGCCTGTGTGCCAGTAGCAGCAACAGCAACAGCAGCAGCACCAGCAGCGTGCTGGTGCTACAACAGCAGCAGTAGCAGTAGCAGCAGCAGCACCAGGTGGCAGCAGCAGTCGTTTCTGGCTGGGCATTTTGACAAAGAAAAAAAAAAGGGGTAAGCAGCTCGCAGCAGCAGCTCGCGAGCAGCGGCAGCGGCAGCGAGCAGCACCAGTGGCAGCAGCAGCCGCGAGTAGCAGCAGCAGCGCGGCCACAGCAGCAGCAGCATTGCGCGAGCTGCAGCGCCAGCAGCAACAGCAGTAGCAGCAGCATTGCAGCAGCAGCAGCAGCAGCAACTACAGCAGTGGCGGCCGCGAGCAGCTGCAGCAGCTGCTGTAGCAGCATTCGCAGCAGCAGCAACAGCAACAGGCAGCAGCTGCAGCAGCAGCCGCAGCAGCAGCTGCAGCAGCAGCAGCAGCAGCAGTTGCTGCAGCAACCTCAGCAGCAGTTGCTGCTGCAGCTGCTGCTGTCGGGCCTGAGGGGGACCCGACGCGAGGGACCCCGCCCAAGAGGGGGGGGGGTCCGGTCGGTCGGGCCCGTCGTGCCCCGGAGGGCGCGACAGCGCCGGCCAAGCGCCGGCGCTTTAGCCGGCGCGTGCCGGCCAAACGCTGGCCTCCCACCGGCCTCCCGCCGGGCAGGGGGGCCGACGGGCGGCCTCCGGCCGGCTGCGCGCAAAAAGGGGGGGGGGAGCGAGCCTCCCCTCCACCGCGCTCGCCGCGAGGGTCGAGCCAGACCGAACAAAAAAAACAAAACAAAAAAAGGAAAGAGGGGGGGGGGGAGGTCCTCGAGTGGGGCACCCCAGACAACCCCAAAGAGGGCACCCGAGGAGGTGGCACCATCAAAAAAAAAAAAAAGGAAGGTCCCTCCTACTGTCCTTCCTTCAAAATTAAGTTCTTGTTTTTGTCTTTGTTTATTACTTTTTACCTTTTTTGTGGCTTGAGGCCACCACCGTCGGCTGACGACGGAAACCGCTGTAGCTACAGCCGCCACGAGAGTCGCGGCAGTAGCAGCAACAGCGAAGGTGGCTTGAGGCCACAGCCGTTGGCTGACGACGGCACTCGGTGCAGCATCGGCGGCACCGAACGCGACTTGAGGTCGCGACTTGAGGTCGTGATTGACGACATCGCAGCCCGTCTGAGAGACGTGGCTCGATTCGCATCCCTCTACGTGGTTCTTTGCGCCACCGAGATCGAGTGTACAGGACTTTCACCCACGCTAAGCTCTCAACATGAGCTACGCAGTGTTCCCATGGGCATGGCCTGCGCCGTGGTCTGCGCCTGAGCCTCAGCCGTGGCAGCCGCCACAGGCACAGTGGTCGATGGAGCCGCGGCACGTGCCCCAGTTGGATCCAGGGTTTTCGCGTTACTACTGTCGAGATAGGCAGCACGGCTGGCGCCAGTGTCGCCAGCGCCCTGCTGGGTGGCGACCACCTTGGTTACGGTCCCGCCCTACTCCACCATCCGCCTCCGATACATCACCTCATACAGTCGCGCCCCTCAGTGGAGCTATGGCGGTGGTGTACGCCGAGCTCCAGGGTCTGAAGTGCATGGTGCAACAGCTCATAAACCATGTGATCTCTGAGCGGGCAGTTGTCACCGTGCCGCTTCACACACACTCGTCTTCCTTCTCGCCATCCTCACCTCCGTCGGTGTCATCACCTGACAGTGCCACGCCTCCCGACCTTAGCTCTACATCTGACACCCTACGCTCTGTGCTGGAGGCAGTTGGAGTCATCCCGACCAGTGACCCCTCCACTTCTGGGGTAGTCTCTTCGGCTCGCCATCGTCGTTCTCGGACTCGGCACGCGAGGCAGCGGACGGCACGTTTGGCGAGACGTGCCCAGGAGGCATCAGCAGTCGCAGCAGTGGCAGACATCACCACCGAGATGACTCCCTCGTCCCCAGTCGTAGGGCTGGTGTGGCATCCCTTTGCAGCTTCTACCGGTGCGTCGGTCGAGGGGGGGATGGAGTGTCCGCCGACGACCACCGGAGAGTGCAGGAGGGATGCGACAGACGGTGCTTCACGACAGGGCGCTCTTAGTGAGGACGAGACATCCGAGGAGTGGTCCGACGTGGAGTCGGAGACGGAGGAGTGGTCTGACGCGGAGTCGGAGGCAAACATGGAGATGGAGACTACAGTTGACGTAGCAGAGACCACAGAGGCAGGTGGGGCAGTACCAGGGGATGAGGCAGTAGCAGTAGCGGTGTCAGCCGGCACATGTGGAGCAGACGTCCGTTCCGCTACATTGGTGACCAGTGGAGTGTCGCCAGACGTCCAGGCCGTGGGTGTGTCGGCTGACAGCGACGACGTGACAGTAGCAGCAGTTGTAATCACTGCTACTGACGGGATGTTGGCAGTAGACGAGGCTCCGGGAGGAGTCTCGGGTGACGAGATCCCCTCGTCTCCTGTCCACGAGTTGGTCGGTCGAGTCCCCACAGCTCCTGCCGAGGTGCCAGTCGTGGGGGAGATGGTGTGGCCGCTGACGACCGCGACGGAGCTCGGCATTGGTGATGCGACTGCTCTATAGCGCAGGATGATCGAGGTGGATGACGCCACACAGCAGACTCAGCTAGCAGAGAGTTCAGCGGGGGGAGACATTCGTTGTGACGGAGACTCTTTGTCAGAGGAGGATTGGTCCGTTGCTGAGTCAGAGTCGGGGATGGAGTTCGTGATCGTTGATGTTTTGGCGGATGACGTGACGACGGCCGATGCCGGAGCTGCGCCCGACGATGCGCACGCTCCTGCATTAGCTGGTGTGGAGACAGCTGCCATGGTGCCAGGAGCAGCAGCAGGAGGAGCAGGTGATACAGGTGCTGATGCTCGGCCCACAGCAGACGCCCAGGTGGTTCTGGCNAGACCTCCTCGATGAGGACCAGTCGTCCGTCGTGGAGCGGTCGGACGCAGGGTCGGAGGCAGACATAGAGGCCTAGTGCGCTGTCGTTCTTGCAGTAGCCTCGGCTAGAGCACGCGATAGCCTCTCAGTGAGAGCAGACGTCCGCGTGTGCGACATGGAGGATGCAGAGCGAGCTGCAGACATCCGACACCCCGCTACCCTGACCGGTGTCGTTGACACCACGGCGGTTCCAGCCGATGACATAGCTACACTCGTCCGAGCTACAGTTCTTGTACCTGAGCGCCTACGCTCCATGGTCGACGAGCATGAGGCAGTGGTGGCTCGAGCGGAGGCGCATGTGCAGAGTCTCATGGCCGAGCTCCGGGAGGCCAGCAGCCGTTGGTACACTACAGATGCTTCTGCACGACAGGTTGCTGAGATGTGCATGGAGGATGTGCACACCCGTCTCGAGGCTGCGGAGTGGTCCCTACAGGATGCACGTTGGCGACGGGCGGACGCACAGCAGCAGGTGGACGATTGGTTGTGCACCAGGGGCTCGGCGTTTCTGCAGGGTGTATGGGATCCCGATGACAGCGACGACGCTGCAGCGGCAGATACACCGACGAATGACGACGTCTGGCCACCTGACACCCGAGTGTCGAGTGTGTCAACAGCAACCAGTGACTCCGCAGCACCACCCCCTTCTAGTGCAGCTGCTACGGATGCGGACACGTCAGTGGTGACGACCCCCTGCCAGTAGCTGGTGATCAGGCAGCAGCTGAGTCGCCTATTGGCGTGGAGAGCTTTCTACGTGACGAGGAGACGAGGATGCAGGAGGCAGTGACTCGCGCCGACGCGCACATGATGGAGGTCCACCATCAAATTCATTCCGCGACTGACCGCCTGCACGCCGTAGATGCAGGTGGCCGGCAGGCTACCTCAGCAGAGCTCGACGAACTGCACACGCGTCTCGACGCAGCGCAGTCCGTGTGGCAGCATGCAGCACAGCAGCTGGCATGCATACGGGAGGCAAAACAGTTGGAGGAGGCCCTCGGCGCTGCACCTGTCACATCAGCAGATGACGACAGTAGTGACGACTACGACAGCGATGACGATGACAGCGACGACGCCGCTCCGGGGTGAGGCTCTGTCCGAGCACATCCCACCAACATCGTCGTCATCCTTGCTATTGCTGTGCAGGGGTATGTGGCCATGGGGGAGCCGTGCTCCCTCCTCACGGATTGTGTTGGGAGCAGCCATCAGCTTTTCTCGTACTGTCAGTCACTGCAGTCCAGGGGGAGTGTTGGTGTGTGGGCTTTGGCCTGACACTCTTGTGAGGACAGCGAGGTTGTTTGGAGTGTGGCACGATGTTGTGATTGAGGTTATGCTGGTCGAGACCCACGCACCTGGTGAGTTCCACTGGTGTGATGTGGAGACCCATTGCCTCCGTGTGTTAGGTGTGATCCATGCATGATGTGGTCGAGACCCGCGCACCTGGTGAGTTCCACCGGTGTGATGTGGAGACCCATTGACCCATGTGCTATGTGTGATCCATGCATGATGTGGTCGAGACCCGGATACCCGGAGACATTTTCCCGAGTCACACGGAGACCTTGTTTCTCTCTCTCTCTTGCATGATGTTTGACACGTGTGTGTGATTGCCTTTGTGCATGGTCAAGACCCGGGCACTTGGTGGGATGCACCATTGTCACGAGGAGACCCTGTGCTGTGGCATGCTTGATCGGTGCTTGTCATGATTGGTTTCCCGAACCATCCTGTCCTGTCTTTGCTCAGTCATTATGGCCTTGACGGATATGTCAGCCAGGGGGAGTGTTGGTATGTGTAGCTTCTACCCGTCACGAGCCACAGCCGTGGCAGCTACGGGTATACCCGGAGCTGATGGTGAGCGGTGGCGGCATTGGAGATCGTGACGACCCGACAGGACTCCGGATTGTCCAGGGACTTATCCAGGAGCTACGACATGACAGATCCCTGATGCGGGCCCAGCTGGCGCCGGAGCACTGACGGTTGGTGGATGCAGCCACCAGCAGCTGCCAGACGATTGCCACGACGTCCCGGGTGCTTGCTGGGGTGCTCTGCAGTTTTTCTGCAGGTGCTAGAGTTTTCTCGGTGGACTGGCTCTCGAGCCCGATTTGCATGTTTTGCATTGTCCGTCCACCGATCGATGCCGGACTTGTGCGTGTGACCAGTCGTAGCGTCTGGCTCGAGATTCTGCATCTCTAGGTTCAGACGGTGTTGCGTTTGGATGCCTGTGCGCAGAGTTGCGGCTAAAACAGTAGTTTTGAGCCGGTTTTAGGACAAACTGACACTGCTGCGTGCGTCACCCGCCGTGTGCCGCGGCAGGTATTTATGCTGTGTGCTTGTCAGTTGTCATCTCTCTCTGCAATTATATTCAGTTTGAGTTTCCTGACACTCTTTTCGTGTCCCAACCCAGACCCTTGCAGTTTTGTCTCTAACTTGTGACTGCTGTCACACGCTGACCTGGCGCTGACGCCTAGTGTCGCGGCAAGTGGTTAGGAAGGTTCTAGGAAACTTCTCAACATGAGCTCTGTGTGTGAGTGCGATGCAAAACGGCAAGAATTTGGCTGAGTCTGGAACGCTGAATATATACAACAAAGAGAGAGTACAAATGAGCCCTTAGCGGGCTTAAGTAGAGGTGCCGGCAGCTAGCCGCACCGGGCCCCGTCACCCCCCCTGAGTCCAAACGAGTAAGCAGGGAGAACACACTTCGTACACCACAATAAAAGCAACGGTGGTCTGCTCGAGGCACCAGTACAGCTCTCCGAGTGCCCGGGTCTCGACCTCCGAGAAAATAAGAGTAGTGCCAGATAATCTCAGAATCAACGTCCACACATCACACAGGGTTTTCCGAACATCGGAAGCGCTAGTACAGCCACCGGGTCTCCTCGTCGCACTGGTATAGTCCACCGGGTGCGCGGGTCTCAATCCACCGAGAAAACTCTCCTAGCTCCCGACAAGCCCACAGGGCTACTTGAATGCATCAACCGCATCTCGTCGGAGCTGTCGTACGTGCTGGAGAAGTCTCGGGACACTTAGAAGGCCTGTCGTGTCATCACGCTCTCCTCCACCATATACCCCCAATGTGGGTATATGGGTAATCCATCAGCGTCGGTCGTGATGGGTGGAAGCCACACAAACCAACACTCCCCGGCAGACATGGCCGTCAACGCGAGAAGAAAGTGAGCCAAGGCACGGAACAACATCGTATGGCAAGCCATAACATGCATGAGTGAACACACACACACACACACACACACACACACACACATCTGCTTTACATCTACGGTCTCCCTGGACACTAGCACAACCCACCAAGTGTCTCGGTCTCGACCATGAGAGGAGTCATGCACATGCACACAAACCAGTGTCATGCACATCATACACATGTCAGACGACAAGATGGTCTCCTCGTGACACTGGCGGTACCAGGGCCTTGGCCCCGACCGCTACGAGCAATCCAACACAAGAGTATCATCATCCAAACATAGGATCATGGGAGGATCTCCTCGTAACACGGGTGCCACGCACCACATGCCCGCGTCTCTACAAACAGCTCGCATGCACATGCCATACATAGTATAGACACACACCAAGACACACGATCACATGGTGTCATCGTTACATTGGTACAATGCACCAAGTGTCCGGGTCTCGACAAACAGGGTGCTACCATCTACATGCACCTGTGTAGGCACGTAGCATGAGCCACATGCAGGATGCTGTACATGCTCACAACAGAGCATGGACCTCGCCATGCATCTCCCATGACGTCGCGTGAGGTCGAGGTCCACACAACACTCCCCCTGGGCAGATGAACGTGGCAGCGATGTCCTCGATGGAGATGCTGATGTTGTAGCTGATCAGATCCTGGGTGATGAGTCATGTTGTGTATCCATCATGTAGAGATACCTCCCCCTGTCACCTGCGAGTCGAATCCCTCCCTCAAAGACGAAGTGGTGTCTCCGGCTACGACTCCTCACGTCGCAGCTGTATCACCTGGGGTATACCAGTCCTCGCGTGACTGCCAAGGGTCCCAACTCACAGTCTCTCCAATCTCCGCTCTGCGGCGATGCATCTATGTATGCCGGAGGAAAGGAAATGGGCGAGCAGCACGCGTGCATGGATGAAGTGGCAGAGCTGGCCTCCGATACGGGATAGCACATCCTAAGGTACAAGGGTATACTGCCAGAAGAGGAGAGCTGGAGCGACGAAACGGATCACTACTCGTGGATGAAGATGAAGATAGGGAAGGTGAGTCAGGTGGATAAAGGTGCGTGATGGCAGTAGAAGAAGAAGGAGGAGCGATGATGGGGTCGACAGGAGCCAGGATGGCAAAAGCCGAAGGCACGCTCACCTCTCCTGTGACAATGTCTCCAATAGACGTCATACTTGGCGCTGGTACAAGATCCTACCCGAGTATGGGTGCGCCAGATGCTGCTTGCAGAAAAATCGTACCGATAGCAGTGATGCTCCTCTCCTCTAAGAATCGCTCACGCGCGGCCATCACCTCCCGCTGTAGCATGACTACACGCTCCTGTAGTTCAACGTAATCTGCCTCGGACATGTGGAGGTGGCCCATGTCTGCCTCGCGGAGGATAAACTCTGCCTCACTGGATGCTGCACATGCAGATTGCACCACCCGTGAGTACAACTCCATCTGCATCTCTGCAACTAAGGATGATGGATCTGGTGCTGTTTCATCATCCTGGGGGTCAACCAAGCTCGCAATGTGCGGAGACGGTGGAACATCGGATGCAGCTGCAGCTGTCGCATCCACATCACAGCTCGTGTCCTTCATGCGAGGAGTGAGTGGTCGCATGCCGAGAGCGAATGAGAAGGAGGAGTCGGCAGAGTCCGTGGAGCATGTAGAAATGTTGTCCGCACAGGTGCTGCCACTCTCATCGTCGATATGATCAGCAGGGTCACCAACGGGTGGAAACAAGGGGGCAGAACTCCGCTCCTCCTGACGATGTGACTCCATCCGAGTGTACGGATCTTCTCTAGTGTCCTCGACTGTCGCCGTAGTGGATACAGGTGTGCAGGACTCTGGCTCAACAATGCTCGTCAAGGCGACGAACAAGCGTAGCTGGCGCTCACTCACTGTCATGCAGGGAAGGCTGGTCGCTGCCACCTGCTCGATGATCGAGTGAGGACCACCATCTGACTCGGTCATGTATGTCGCTGCTCCGTCGTGTGTACGGGAACCCGGAGACTTAGGGAACATGGGTGACTCCTCATGCTGAAGCTTGTCCTTAGGTAGCGCAGATGGCACGGTGAAGCTTGCTCAGTCTGTTGCAGCATGCGTCGCAATAACACCTCTCATAACTGCTGCTCTCAAGAATGCCTCAACCTCCAAAAGACCAACCGGCTGACTCTGCTCATGCACTACGACTGCTGTCGTACTGGTCTGAATCTCGTGCGCCAACGCCCCGGGAGATCCGTGTGGGGCATCCCGATCCGCACAATACTCCTGTGCCACTGCCAGGCCGCCACCGGTCAAAGTCGCGAGTGGCACCACCCAAGCACGCGTCACTTGCACTCTTGATGCAACCTACTGGTGTAGAATGTCCGGGTCCTGCCCTGGCATACATGTCGAACTCAATGACATACATGTCTCAAGTCCTACAACCTCTGCCGGACTGGTGTGAGCCTGCTGCACACACTCTCCCAAAAGTCCGGTAGACGCATCCCGATCCATACGGGACTCCTGTGCGGCCGCTGGGCCTCCACCGATAGGAGCCGCGAGTGGCACCGCCCGAGGATGCCGTGTCTGCGCTCCTCCTTATGTAACCTGCTGCTGCAGGAGATCTGGATCCAGCCCGGACGTGGAAGTCGAGCTCGATGATATGGAAGGCTCCACCAGGAACGCCATGTCGAGATCGAACTCCACACCATGTGTTGTCACCATATCATCTGAGTCTGCTTGAGCTGACGCTCGGGCACCACGGTTCGGCGAAAGTGTGGATCCTGTCGCTACGGTCACATGAGGCAATGCGCAGTGACCACACTCCCCCTCGATAGGTACAGCAATGGAGGCCGAGGAGGTGGAGGATGTATCAAAACCAACGCAAGCACATCGTGCAAAGTGCTGACGTCGACGTCGCGGGGTCACTCGACTGGAACGACTTCATGAAGACATGTCATCGCGAGGTGGCGTCATGGCCACAACAGAGTGGAGGATCAAAAGGATGGTGGCAGCCTGTGAGTCGCTGGCAGGTGGAGATGAAGGTACACCATTGGATGAGGAAGGAGGAGAGGATGGAGGAGATGTGATCAAAGAGCCCATCGACAAACGAGTAGCAGAAGCACGCTCAGTGACGATGAGGTCACAAAGCCGCTGCACCGTCTGCAGGAAGCCATGGATCTCACTGAACATGCTCGCCAGAGGTCCCGCTAGGGGATCTACCAATGCCGGCAGATACGTATGCTGCGGAGGATGCAGGCTTGGACGAGGCTGTAGTCAAGGTGGATGCTAGCCGGGAGGGCGCGTCCAACAGCGATGCCAACCATGACGTCCATCACCATAGTAGTAACAGGCGAACGTGCAAGGCGCCTGCTCAGATGTCTGTGCACTCATCTCGTACACTGGATGATGGATAGGTACCGAGGGCACCTACTCCCGGTGGTCAACACCAAGCCACGGGAGAGAATGAGGCTAGTAGGTACTGTCACTTCTGAAGGTCACGGCGTCCGGGTCAGTAAACATGACCAGACGGGACGAGCTGCACTACCACAACACGCCCAGAGACTAGAGTCTGACTAACTGTGGCCACTAATGCTGCTACCACGAATAGAGCAAAGACTACTCCAAGAGGAGAAGGGGTGGCGGCTGTAGGTTTGGCTGCTGTTACAAGCGATAGACAACCCAGCCCTTGAAGATGGAAAGATTCGAATGTGTCGTTGATCCTACGGAGTGAAGCACGTGCAACAATCCACGGGCCCCAGGAAGACGCCGGTCTAGGACGCGTCGTGAAAAAGGAGCCGCTGCCATTCACAGTGCGCTGTCGGCTGAGAAGGTGGCGCTGCAATCACTGCCGCAGCCGATGCACTATGTAGTCGTTGACACTCCACCGCCACTGCCATTGTTCCTATGGAAGTTGTTATCCTTGCTATAGCGACTACAAGTACAAGTGTTTCAGCCGTTGCTGGATTGGTTGCGACTGCGGTTCTTTGGCAGCAGAGATAGAAAGATGTTTTTTTTTCGTTCTTCTCTCTGCTCGCCTTCAGCCCTCGCTCCTCCTTTTTGTTTTCATTTTTTTCTTTTGCCCTCACCCTCCACCCCCTTTTTTTCTAGTTCTCCCTTCTGCTTGCCTTAAGCCCTCACCATCTTTTTTTTTGTTTTTTTGCTTTTTTGTTTTTCTTTCTTTTTCCACTCACTTTCAGGCGTACCCCTTTTCGTATGTTTGCTACTCGCCCCTCTCTCCTTTTCTCGATTGCCCCTGAGGTGGACAAACGGAGAAAACAAGGAGTGGGGGGGGGTGTCCGGCTTGTCCGGCCCTCTCTCCCGTGCACGCACGCTCGCTCGCTCCCTGAGCGAGCGAGTGAGCGAATGGGTATGGGGGGAAAGGAGAGAACGGGGGGGGGGGG
>SZWC01026462.1:20522-32429 GCA_023375785.1 Penium margaritaceum
GGGGGGGGGGGGGGGGGGGGTCTTGTACGCCCCTCTGACTTGGCCCCTCCGCCGGTCGGCCGACGGGGCCGACGGGGCCGAGGTGGCCCACTGGGCCGAGGGGGTCCACGGGGCCGACGGACCCCCTTCGAAGGGTCCCTCGGAGGGGCTCGGCGGGGCCCTCCGAGGGCCCCCTTGAGAAGGGGAGGAAGGGGGGAGGAGTGCGAATGGGACCAACAGGCCCCCTCAGAGGGCTCCCCCCTCAGAGGAGGGTTGTGAGGCCCTCCTCGCAACGGCAGCAGCAATTGCAGCGTTAGGTTTGCGGTTTCTGCTCTTGCTGTTGCTTCTGCTGCTGATGCTCTACGTAGCAGCTATTGCTGTTGCTTGCTATTACTGCCGCGGTTCTTACTGCTGCTTGCTGATGCCACCGCTGCTGCTTGCTACTATCGCCGCTGCTGCTGCTGCTACACGCTGCTGCTGCTGCCGTCACTGATGCACGCTGCTGCTGCTGCCGGCGCTGTTCTAGTGGCTGCTGCTGCTACTGATGTTGCTACTACAACGGCTTATGCGCTACTGCAGCTACTTTCACCGCTGTTGCTGCTGCACGCTACTGCCATTCCTACCGTTCTTGCTATAGGCTCCTGCTGCTGCCGCCGCTGCTGTAGTGGCTGCTGCTGCTCTTGCTTTTGTTGTTGGCACTGCAGTCGCTAGTACTGCTGTGCACGGCTCACCGCCCCTGCTGCTCACACGCCCCCCTGTGCTCTGATACAAAATTGGAAATAAATTAGGGCATGTTGGCCCATGCAAAAATGAACATGAACTCTCTGTGTGAGTGCGTTGCAAGACGGCAAGAGTTTGGCTAAGTCTGGAACGCTGAATACAAAGAACAAGGAGAGAGTACAAATGAGCCCCTAGCGAGCTTAAGCAGGGGCGCCGGCAGCTAGCCGCAGCGGGCCCCGTCACCTCTACTGAGCCCAAACGAGTCAGCGGCGTGAACACACTGTGTACACCACGATAACAATAACGGTGGTCTCCTCGAGGCACCAAAACAGCTCTCCGAGTGCCCTGGTCGCGACCACAGAGAAAATACGAGCAGTGCCAGAAAATCCCAGAATCAACGTCCAGACATCACACACGGCTTTCCAAACATCGGAAGCGCTAGTACAGTCATCGGGTCTCTTCATCGCACCGGTATAGTCCACCGGGTGCGCGGGTCTCCACCGACCGAGAAAACTCTCTTAGCTCCAGACAAGCCCACAGGGCTACCGGAACGAATCGACCGCGTCTCGCCGGCGCTGTCGTACGTGCTGGAGAAGTCTCGGGACACCCTGAAGGCCTGTCGTGTCGTCACGCTCTCCTTCACCATACAACATACAATGTGGGTATATGGGTAATCCATCAGCGTCGGTCATGACAGGTGGAAGCCACACAAACCAACAGCTTACACATGGTTTGCAAGTCAAGATTTGGCCTTGGGGATGCACTACTTTGATTATCGAACAGTCCAATTCTACCATTTTGCACTGTGATTGGCCATTTTCATGTACTTTGTTTTTTCTCCTGCTTGACTTTAGTTCGTTCACTGCACCATAACTATCTAACTTTGATCGATTCACCCTTGTGAGTTGGGACGATATGGCCATGGATGGACGAGTTGGGAAATCGTGGATGGGGTACTCCTTACACGGATCCTATGGAGGCACACCAAGCATGGATTGCACTGCAATAGGAATAGGATCATTGTGTAGCACCTAAAAAGGCATTGGGTGTTGAGGAGCCATTAGGGGCCACATCTACAGTGACACCTGAACAGATGGCATTGAAGTTGGGTAGGCCCATGACAAGCATGAGGCCCATCAGCTGTCCCGAAGCATGGCGGCCATGGATCTGGTCCGAGCCACCAAGTCCGTAATGCATCGAGCAAACCTCCTCGCCATGCGTATTTCGTACTAAATGTACGTACAAAAGGCTGCGGGTAGATTTTTTTCTTCTTTTGGCAGGCCCCCATGACTTCCACCACCCTACCCATAGCATTTCAGCCGTCCAACCATGGTTCTTGGCCAACATCCGGAACCATGGTTTCAGACTCTGCTTAATGGGCAACACTAGCGTACACTGAATAGTCTAGCTAACAGTCATACCAACGGCATCCTATGGACTAAGAACGGTTG
The DNA here is from genome assembly GCA_023375785.1 of Penium margaritaceum. NCBI lineage: Eukaryota > Viridiplantae > Streptophyta > Zygnematophyceae > Desmidiales > Peniaceae > Penium > Penium margaritaceum. The sequence goes on from SZWC01026462.1 coordinate 22,673, forward strand.
GAATATACGATTGGTTGAGGTTAGAGCACGGGGAGGCATACGAGCCAACCCCATGCAACCATCACTCGCTCTTGTCGAGCAAGGGCATGGTCTAGGATCAAAGCTCGTTCGAACTTGAGGGTAGCAACTGAGGGTATCCCCACACGGTTGAACGACTGATGCGAAGTCGAGATCATGTGCTGGATACTTGGAGTCTACGTGCACGCTCATCACCCAACCAATGCTTACACATTGTGGGAGACGTGTAGTTCAAACCTTATCTCATTGCTTGTCATGGTGGATCCTTGACGATACTTGCTGTTGCTTCATTTTCATGTTTCCTGCTTTGTGAAACCCTAATCAATTGATGAGATTTGTTCATGAGTCACCCACTTTCTTTTGCTGTCCCCTCTCATAGTGCATATAATCTGTGCTTGAATCCTCTGTAGCTCTGTCACTCTCATGATGCCCTTGTGGTGACCAATCTATTGAAGTTCCCACAAGAATCCCCTATAATAGTTTGACAGTTGAAGCATGGAGACACAAGTATTCATAACCGATAGCGACAGAAGCATTACCCCTTATTGGCATGTATTTGGTCTGTAAGTGGTATGTACCACAAATTGCACCGAATTCTTCACTGGTAAAGCTATTTGTGCCACGAACGACGGCCCTGTCTTCCGACGTGTGTTTTCTATAGAGTATTGACATTGATCAATTGTATACGTGCACAACTGAGTTTAGTGTGTCAATATTGATGACAAAGGTTCTGTAACGGGTTGAGTCTCCAGCTCCGGCTCTGAAGTCACCATCGGAGTTCGCAGAATGGCGTTCTCGATCCGCATCACTATCTCCCCCCTTTGCAGGGCTAAGGGGCAATCGTCATCAACGACCCAGAGCAGGGAGACTCGAATGTTTCGAGTCTCCGGAGGCCCATTTCCGTTTTCAACCTTACACCTGGTTTTGGGACCCAAACCGGGGATTTTTACCTTGAACTCGTGGTCTCGCACAAGTTATTTTGTATATTTTATGTCGAATTTTGTCGCAAACAAACTTCAATTTACGGTTTGCCGTTTTCACGCGAAATCTTCGCGTGCGAGGTACGTTGGCGATTTTGCGCCAGCTCTCTCGTCCTCACCCTCGCTCCCCCATCCCTCGTCCTCGCTTGCTCGTTTGCAACGAGGGCGAGGGGGGGCGAGGGCACGAGGCCACGAGGCCTCACCCTCGAGGCCCTCGTGGCCCCTCAGCCGCCGATTGGGCTGAGGCCGCGATCGGCGTCTGGCGGCTGGCCGGCTGGTGGTCGGCCGGTCGCTTGGCCGGCCGCTAGCCATCCACCCGACCGGCTGCGAGCTGGCCGGCGGCCAGCAAAATGCTGGCCGCCGGCCAGCCCTCGCTGACGTGAGGGGTGGTGCGCAACCACCCCTCGCTTCAGCGAAGAGGGAGGGCCGAACCGACCCTCCCGGTACACTCCTCCCCACTTATCATGAACCGTCTCGGTTCATGAACAGCAAGTAGGATTGTCAGTTAGTGAGTCATCAACATTGTTAAAGAAACAAAATTCATAACTTCAATCACCAGCTAAACATGAACACGTGCATGGTACTTGGACCTAAGCTACACCTTGTAGGTCAGCATGGCTAGCGGCCTCCCCCCTTTACGCTGGAGCGTCCGCGCGACAACCATGCTCGACGTCCCCAACCTCCTATGGTCGCTGTCCATGAATACTTCCCTGTGGGAATGTTGTTCAATTTTTCTGCGTTCAGGTGGTACCTCCTGCCACGCGTCGATCTGTGCAAGCTGCAAGCTCGCTCCAATACTCGTTGACCACCCCTATGGGCAACTGAGATTCGGGCTCCCATGGATTATGTTCAGGTCCACAACCGGCGCAATGAACGAGGTACTCCCTAACAACGCGCGACCAAAGAGTACGCTCTCGGTGCTGGAGTAGGCGAAGGACTTTGTATTGGCCATCGGCAGCAAGGATCGCTGGCGGTAGCTGAACGGCTTCGTCTGTTGTGTACGGAGCCAGTAGGCTCACATGAAACGCGTCATACATCTTCATACATGACGGAAGTAACAATCGGTATGCCACTGGCCCGATGCATGGCACAATGGGAAAGGGCCCAATCCATTTCGGTGCAAGTTTTCTTGCCCCTCACAACTTCAACCAAAGGTTTTTAGTGCTAAGCACCACTTTGTCACCGATGTCAAACAAGACCTCCCGGCGAACTTTGTCGGCAAATGCCTTTTGTCGCTACCGAGCTGCTTGAAGGTGACCCTTCGCCTCCTGTAACAAGGAGTCGATGCGCTCGGCAAAGGCTTGAGCGGAAGGAATATGCCCTCCTGTACTCCCACTCTTTACCAATGAAGAGGGTACCACTGGATACCGACCACTGTTCAACACGAACAGTGTGAACTGTGTGGACTCGTTCACCGAGTTGTTCACCGCAAACTCTACCGGTGCTAGGAATTTGTCCCAATCATGCATGGTAGGGTCCACATACATGCGGAACATCTGCTCCAGAGTGCCATTCATGCGCTCTGTTTGTCCGTCAGTTTGAGGGTGAAATGCTGTCAACATTTGCGACTCACTGCCAAAATACTCGTGCATCTTTTGCCAGAACTTACTAGCAAATTCTTGATCTCGATTGGAGATACCCTAGTGAACTTTGATTTCGACGATTGAGTTGTTCCATGATTGATTCGATGACATTTTTGTCACTTCGTAATTATTTTGGGGGTATCTTTGAATTCGACTAAAACTAGGGGGTGGACTGTTAAATTCGACGACCGGGGTTGTTTAGTTTTTCATTTCAACGTGGCTGTCGGCTCAGTGTGGTTTCTTGCATCTTGTTCGTCTTTAAGAGCAACGACCATTCGACCGTTTGATGTTCCAAACGGTTGAATGCTCGTCTCTATCTCGTTTGACGTTCGGTGAACGTCAAACGTGAGGCGAGGAGCGCTCGGTGGCTTTGAGAGCCACCGAGAGGCACATCGAAGTGCCTGAAATCTCTAGGCCCATAATGATTTCAGGAGTAGCATGCGGGTTCGAGACAGATAAAACAAAAGAACCCGGTGGAGGATTGGACAAAATAGTGGAGGTGGACCTTTGAAATCGACGAAAAAACTTTGGAATAAATTTGGTGGTACATTTGAAATCGACAAAAGTCCTTTTTTGACGAATTTCAATGTCTTAAAAAATAGTTAACATCGAAATCAAGGTTCACTGGGGTAATGCGCAACGGCAAGCCGTGGTACTTTACGACACCCTCAAAGAAGAGAAGAGCGGTCTCCTAAGCGTTCACGTCAGTGGTTGTAGGAATGAAGCATGTCATCTTCGTCAAAAGATCCACGACCACTAGTATTGCATCGTGGCCACGGGCCGTGTCGGGAAGACCAGTAATGAAGTCCATGCTGACGCACTCCCATGGAGTCCCAGGAATGGGAAGCTGTTGGAGGAGTCCAGCAGGCTGCTTGTGACTAGCCTTGTTTCAAAGACATGCGTCGCATGTCATGTAATACTTACGGACATCGACACTCCATCATGGCCACCAATAGTGGTTCGAGAGTGCCTGTCTGGTCTTTCGGGCTCCCACATGACCTGCGATCTGCGGGTCGTGGAACTGGGAGATGACCTTTGCTCGAAGGTCTCTAGAGTTTGGCACAACAACTTGTTCTACGTCTAAGTAGATTCCTGCGGCCTCCACCAAGCCGTTCTTTTCCAGATTTTGAGAGTCTTGAAACCAAGAATCCACACAGTATCCCATCCAAATCCTGTTTACAAAACCGTTGTAATGGATGATATCTCGTGGTGGTTGCCATAGAGGTGCAGGGGGATCTAGTAATTGTATGCTTGCTGTTGCAAGGACCATAAAACACCCACTGACCTCGGTGGTTGCTTTAACTTCCACATGCTGTCGGCATAGCGGATCGGCCACATTAATGCGTCCTGGCCGATATTCCCATGTGAACAAGAATCAGCTCAGGTATTTTCTCCAACGCGCCTGTCGTCTTGACAAGTCCGGTTTTTTTTTGGAAAAACACGAATGGATTATGGTCGGTCACGACCGTCACACCCCCTGAGGAACCCTCGAGGTAGCAACGCCACATCTTGAAGGCGTGAACTACCGCAAGGAGCTCTTTATCCCTGGTTGTGTACCGTGTTTCCGAAGGGATGAGCTTCCGGCTCTCATACGCAACTGGGTGACCGTTCTGTATGAGGACGGCTCCGTGTCCTACTATAAACGCATCACATTGAACCTCCCACGGTTGCGATGGATCCGGAAGAGCTATGACGGACGCCGTGGATAGTAGCTCTTTGACTTTGAGAAAAGTGTTCTCGTAATCAGATGTCCATTCCCAATGCATGTCTTTTCGCATGAGCCTGGTTAGCGATGCTACCAGGGTTTAATACCCTTGCATGAACCGTCGAAAGTAGTTTACAAGGCTGAGGAAAGAATCTGCCCAAAATTTTCGGGAATTGGCCAGTCTATATCGGCTTGGACTTTTCATGGGTCGACACGAATGTCCTCCTTGCCAATGATGTGTCCATGGTATTCAAGCTCATCTTGTGCAAAGTTACACTTGCTCACTTTCGCATAGAACTTCTATTCCCAAAGGATTGCAAGAACTTTGTGCAGATGTTCTATGTGCTCTTCCATTGATTTGGAGAAAACCAAGATGTCATCCAGGTAAACCAAGACAAACTGTCTGAGTTGCTTGGCAAACGTTCGTTTCGTTTCTCCTTGGAAGGTTGCTATGGCATGTGTAAGCCCGAAGCATAATACTCGGAACTGATAGTGTCCTATGTGCGTTCAAAATGAGGTTTTGGGCACATCATCTTCCGTGATACAGATTTGATGGTACCCTTGAGACAAATCCAAGGACGAAAACACTTTTGGGCCTTAAAGTTGGTAAAAAAGGTCCTCAATCCGCGGTAATGGGAATCAATTTTCCACCGTCAGCTTGGTCAACACCCGGGAATTCCCCCCCTGCATAAACCACCGTCCTTTTTGTTCAAGAAAAGGATCGGCGCACCGTACGACGAGCTACTGGACTTGATCCACCCTTTTTCAAGGTACTCTTTGATTTGGCGCTTTGCCTCTCGCCTTTTTGCTGGAGTAAGGCAATACATGGGTCTGAACAAAGGAGTCGCCTCTGATTGCAGCGGAATCGTGTGGCCCATGTGCATTTCTGGTAGAAGCCCAGTCAGTGAGTCTTGGAATACATCCGAGAACTCCGCCAAAAGCGATTTGATCTCTTGTGGCGTGTCTTTCTTCACGTTGTCCTCCATTTTCTGCAGCTGCGCCAAGATGTATCGACTCCCTTTTCGAACTCCAATGATTCACCCACTCAAGTCCACATATTGTGGGCATGTGTGAATTCGGCTAGCACCTTCCAATCTTTAAAATTGACTGGGTCAAAATCGTGGACTAAAGGCACCACAAACGTGATTGAGCTCATTGCTTTGAGGGTGTTTGCTTCAATCACTGTGTCACATAATTCTTGCATAGTGGTCGGTGTGGCCACCACTAAGCATGTACGATCATGCATCTTGTCCGAAGATGCAAGGTTTTGTGGGCAATGTCGGTCAACAAGTGTAGAATGCGGTTCAACAAGAGCAGAGAAAACAACAAAAGAATTTGAACTCGTCAAAAACTTAAACTGTTTAAGGTCCTCATCTGAAAACATGAACCCACACTCGTGATCCAGTTTTACCCTTGAGTGGTCCCCACTAACGTCACTCAGGGGTGGAGAAAACCCGCCCCACAGCCTTGTCTGTTACCAAGGCCGGGCCCATTGCTGCAATTGCGACCCTGTCCACGGCCCTGTCCGCGGCCTCCTGCTGCACCAGTCCCACGAGATGCTGCAGCTGTAGCTAACGCCGCGCCTCTTGTCCACCATCAGCAGCCTGAGGGCACCGAGCCCTAAAGTGGCCCAGCTGCATGCAGTTGTGGCAGAGCCCTTCGTGGAAGGATGCGTTGCGACGCTCACGCGCCGCCTGCAGCTCGTCATTCTTGCGGTTGCGCTTATTGTTCGGGCCCTTGTATCGACCAGCCTTCTTGGATGGAGAGTTTGCAGGCTGCACTTAGCCCCGTCTCACTGTCCAGCTGACCCACCAGTCCCTGCAACGTCCATGTGCATGTCGCGGCCTTGCTGTGCACGTGCGTTCGGTCGTGTATCAGAGTAGTGCTTTGGGTTTGTCGAATACACTTTGCTCATGTAGTCGTGCAACGCCCTCCAGCTTGTCCAAGCTTGGCCAGTGGCTGTCGTGGTGGTCTTGTCCTTCAACTTCTCGCTGATGAGACCATCACGCAAGTACTCCAGTAGCATGCACTCCGGGCACTTGAAGGTTTGAGTCCCATCGCCCTCGGTGAAGCTTTTGGATTCCTCCACGAGTGTTGTGAACTTGCTCAAGTAGGATTCGAGCGAGCGGCCAAGCTACCTGAAGTCCTTGACTTTGTGGAAGACACGTTGGGCCCCCTCACATTAGGTGCACTTCTTGCGTATGGTCACGCACAAGGCCTCCCACGGCATGGGCTGCCACTCGAGGTGCGGCTGCTGCGCAGTCCACTCCTTGACCACATACTTGAAGAGTTTGTCTTCAAGCCACGTCGTGGCAAGGTCGCCCCACTGGCTTAGTGGAGTCTTGTGGACGCGTAGAACGTGCTCCATGCAATTTTGCCAGTCGATCAATTTCACGCCCTTCTGGAAGAACTCCACACTGTGTAGGAAGGACGTGTTCATGACCGACCCCAAAGTCGTCGAGGTAGGCAAGCCATCGCTGCCACCGGCAGTGGCATCCTCAGCCACGGCATGCTACGCTTGCTGCTGTATCCGCACCTGGGTCACACTATGCAACGCCTTGTCAAGGTCGTTGCATCGGCGGCTTGCCTCATGGGCGGCCAGGCGCTGCAACTGGCGATCACGGTCAAGGTCCTAGATCCTCTGCATCATGTGGGCGAGCAGGTCGGGGAACGCGAACTTGAGCTCTGATGTCGTTAGAGCATCGGCGATAGCCTCCAGAGCCTCGCGTTGTCTGTGCACCCTTACCCACTGCACGAGGGTATGGTTCACGTACACGCCTCCAAGGAGTTCCACCTTTCGGAGGAGACTGTTGTCGGTGACGACGCTCGAGTGAGCGCTGCCTTGCCCCATTGTGGCTGTATCGTAGGAAGGGGGGTCCGCCCCCATTCCTCGGAGTGGTACCGTATCTCCACCGTCAGTGGTGATCCTGAGTCGGCCTGCCGCCTCAGCAGCAAACTCTGGGAGCCTACGAGGGTCATCACAAATTGCCTTTGCGGCGTCGTTGTCTGGCTAGTTCTCGCGGAAACTTCGTGTGTGACCGCTTTTAGCGCCCTTGCTTCTCTCGGCAGTCTTGCTACCGTTGGCAACTTCAGGCGATGCGGCGGGTGTTTCATCCTTCTGGAGCAATCGGCTTGAGTTTGCGGCACGATGATGACGATGGTCGCGATCCTCGTCGCCTTCGCCATCGTCGGCGTCGTGCTCTTCGTCGGGGTCTCCCTCTAGGAGATCCTCCTCCATCGGGTCGTCCGTCGCGTGGGGGTCGCCCATGTGCACGTCGACGTGCTCGTCGAGCAACTTTTCAGCCTCCACACGCTTCTCGATGTCGCCGAGGTTGGCATCGGATGCCTTAGACGGTACGGTGGCCTTAGGCAGTACGGTTGCCTTAGGCGGTACGGTTGCCTTAGGCGGTACGGTTGCCTTAGGCGGTACGGTTGCCTTTGGGTTGGCAATCATGCTCGCGGCGGCGGCTCCGAAAATTTGGAGTCCGCCAAGAGCTCGTGGTGAGGCCGTCACTACCTTGCCCTTGTTGGTCTTGGACGGCCCGGCACTTGCCATCTTGTCGTTCGTGCAACTAGCACATGAAGGTCGTTGTGAGGATCACCCCACAACGCGGAGGAATTGTCTCCCAAGATGTTTCTCTCAGGATCGGTGAGGGAATCATAAATTTATTTTCTGTTTTCCTAGGCCGCCAAGTCGGCACAAGGTCGTGGGTTTTGAAACTAGTCTTCCTAAGCCGTGACTCACGGCAATTGGTAGCGACTAGATTCTAGGAAAACAGAAGATTACAATACAAGGAATTGACAAGAAGTGTGAGTACCGCTCACAAAGCTGAGGCAAAAAATGGGACAGGAATTACACAATTCCTAGCAACTCCTCCAATCCTTCTTCTAGCTTCTTTTCTTCTTCCTGTCTTCCTTTGCCTCCTCTTGAGTCTTCTTTGCGCGTCTCGCGCCCCTTGGCAGCGTCCTCCTTGAGCCGGCGGTGTTGGGGAAGCCGCCAAAAGTCCTCGAGGTGTTGTCCTTCCTCTCTTTAGAACTTCATGAAGCTTTGAGAGCCCCTGGCCTTAGGAAGAAGCGATGTCCCATTTTTTGGTTGAAGGAGGGAAGGAGGGAACCTTGAAATGAGGGGGAAAACTTCGTGGTTTGGGGGTGGGCACTCCCCATCCCATCCCACAAAAGTCCCTTAGGTCCCCAAGAGGTGAGGAGAGACTGTGGAGAAGAAGCCCCAAAAAATACAGCTCTTCTCTAGCTTCCTAATGCACTTTATGGTGCTTCAAACGGTGAAGCGTAGATGCCGTAGTCCCTTCTGGCGTTTTTGCTGCTGCTTGCAGCTCCCTGGTCTATGTCGTAGCCACCGTTTCCGTCGGACTCTTGGTCGCGGGGGTCGTCTCGCTCTGAGAACCACTGTAACGGGTCGAGTCTCGAGCTCCTGCTCTGAAGTCGTCATCGGAGTTTGCAGAATGGCGTTCTCAGTCAGCGTCAGGGGTTTCACCCCTTCGCAGGACTGAGGGGCAATCGTCATCAACGACGCAGGGAGACTCGAATGATTCAAGTCTCCGGAGGTCCATTTCAGTTTTTAACCTTACCCCTGGTTTTGGGACCCAAACCCGGGGTTTTTACCTTGAACTTGTGGGTTCACACAAGTTATTTTGTTGATTTTATGTCAAAGTTTGTCGCAATCAAACTTCGATTTACGGTTTGCCGTTCTGGCGCAAAATCGTCGCGTGCCAGGCACGCTGGCGATTTCGCGCCAGCTCTCTTGTCCTCACCCTCGTTCCCCCTATCCCTCTTCCTTGCTTGCTCATTTGCAAGGAGGGTGAGGGGATGTGAGGGCACGAGGCCACGAGGCCTCACCCTTGAGGCCCTTGTGGCCCCTGAGCGGCCGACCGGGCTGAGGCCGTGATCGTCGGCTGGCGGCTGGCCGGCCAGTCGCTTGGCTGGCCGCCGGCCGTCCAGCCGGCCGGCAGCGAGCTGGTCGGCGGCCAGCGAAGTGCTGACCGCCGGCCAGCCCTCGCTGACGCGAGGGGTGGTGCGCAACCACCCCTTGCTTCAGCGAGGAGGGAGGGCCGAACCGGCCCTCCCACTACAATAACGCAGTTTTTATTTTGTTTCTTAACATAGACATAGACTGACGAGTTATAGGAACAGTCACACGCTCCCCGATGCACCAAACCATAGGTAACTTGGATCACCGTTGCTCTCGCTACGTCAGCCAAAGCGTGGCACCCCACTTTAGCTACTCAGCCGATGGCACGCGCCATGTTTCCCGTCGAGGCGCCCTCACACATCAAGACCCATCAAAATGCCTTTCCGAAGACGCAAATGTCCCTAAATGTAGTGGCAAAGCCCCTTGTACCTTTCGGGTGTGTTTTGATGATTTAATCATCCACCTTGGTGATGGAGATTGATGTGGTTCAAATCCTGTTTGCGGAAGTACAGTGAGGATTTTGGCCAAGTCAGAATTTTGACAA
>SZWC01026463.1:2424-13831 GCA_023375785.1 Penium margaritaceum
AAGGTGCCGCTGCTCCGTGAGGCAAAGGCAGCCATGTTTGCTTCACTACTGCTACGACGCATGGCTTCATTCCGCACATACTCAGAGACGGTGGTGTAGGAAACTAGATCTTCAGTCCACCCTCCAATCACTGTTATCATGGGGCCCCAACTTTCCGGCAGCGTCATCAGAAAGATCATGGCCTGCATGTCGGATTTCAGGTCCCACCCCATGCCGGTGGCTTGTTGCAAGAGCGTCTCAAACTTCTGCATGAAGGCGGAGACATCCTCCCCTTCACCAAGCCTCATGCTGATGAGGTTTTGTAGAATGAAGAGACGGTTGGCAAGTGAGGAGGACTGAAACACCTTGCCGAGTTTGGCGTATGCCGCGGCTGCCACTGTACAACCGCTGATGTGTGAAAGGACTGAGGGTTGTATGGAGGACACAAGAATGGCGAGAGCCTTCTTGTTGAGCTTGACCCATGCCACAAGGTCAGCACCCTCCTCCTTTGGTGCTGGGATACTTCCGTCAAAATATCCTAGCAGATCTTTGTCATCCATGATGATCTCAAACTGCCACTTCCAGAGTGCAAACCCCTCTCCATCAAACTTGAGGATGGGCGAATGATTCCCTGGTTCCCCTGTCCCTGCCATCCCCACAACTACAACTGCTTCAGCTGCTGCACCTGTTGTTGATGCGGATGAACCTGTGTTTGAGGCCGCTGTAGGCTGTTGGTGAGAAGAGGAAATTGCTTCCGCTGTTACTGTTGGCCGTTGCAAGCAGATGTAGGCTGATGTAGGCTGATGTAGGCTGATGTCAGCTCCCAAGGTAGAAAGGTGCAGATGTGCTGCATTCCCCTCCTGCTGATATTGCCCTGCAAACAGAGAAGTAAGGTGAGAGCGAAGACGCTCTCACTGCTTGTGACCTTAGCGGTTGCGTGCGTGAAACTTCCCTAACCAGAGGAGTGGGCCCATAACCGTTTGTTAGCTATTGAGCTAACCACCTCTGGCAGAGAAGTCGCGAAACTGAAAAGCTCACAAAGGTTTTTAGGCCTTCTTCCTTTGTTGACATGTGTCATGCACCCCAAACTTAATCAGGCATACACTTCACCTTCAAGAGTACTAACGCCTTAGCATTACATCTCAAGAAGAGCTCAAGTCGTCAATACGCAAGAGAGCATCAAGCAAGGGTTGATTGATCAGCATGTAAGACAAGTCCTTTTATAGCTGTCTGTCCAGTCCTAGAACTCAAAAGCACATTCCAGGGAAGTGGCCTGAACCAGCCACATCACCAATAGACTTGCACTGTGGGCTTGACACATAAGCATCCTAGTGTCAAGGTGACAGACCAACCATGTAGCGTCCAAGAAGCTACAGACTTTCTTTCTTGGAAGCTTCCACAGCAAACAAGATATGCATGGGGCCAGGATCGACCTCATGACCTCTCACTTGGCCAAATCAACAAAATGGCCAAGGTAACCACTCACCCACAAGGTGTACTCACAGGTCATATCTCACAAGAGACAGAGCATAGTTGAGTCACACTACAACGGATCTAGGGGTCATACCTCCACAAGGGGCAGAGCATTCCTGATCCATCCTACAACACTGAACAAGGGGCAAAAACATTCAACAATGTGACCATTAGCGATCTAGCGACCCCGGTCCAGGACCCTGTCGAGACCTAGATCATCGACTCTGGGGCCACGCATCGCATGATGGCCTCTCTTGAGGCCTTTCGTATGCTCTGTCCTGTTGGCATTGTCGCCTGTATCCGGACAGGCTCCGGACAGGTGTTGCCTGTCCGTGGTGTTGGCGTAGTTCGTTTCCTTGGTCCTTCCGGTGACGTCTTTCTGACCAATGTCCTCTTCGTCCCTGATTTTGAGCTCAACCTCCTATCCATCACTGCCCTTGACCGCATGAGCATGGATGTTGTGCACTCACGTGGGGTTGGGACTGTATCGCTGCGTCCGTCTGGTCTTGTCGTACTGCACGCCACCGCCCGTGGCAACCTATGGCATGTACCTCGCCTCTCCTCCTCTCCTTCCGTCTCCTCCCCCTCGGCCATCACACCCCATGTGTTTGTCACCCGTACGCTTTCTCCTCAGCACACTTGCCTCTTCCACCGCCGCCTCTGCCACGTCCACTTTGCCGCCGTAGATAGCATGCTCCGCACCCAGCAGGCCAAGGGCCTTGACCCGGAGACTTTCCCCCTCCCGTGCCCCACCGAATGCATTGATTGCGCTCAAGGGAAGATGCACCAGTCCATGTACCCGTTGTCTTCCTCGTTTGCGTCCGCCCCTCTCGACCTTCTCCATTCCGACGACATGGACCCTCTCCCCACCGAGTCTGTTGACGAGCATGGCCATTATGTCCTCACCCTCACTGACGATTATTCTCGCTACTATTCGGTCTTTTGCCTCTGGTAGAAGAGCGATGTCGCCCGAGCCATCCAAGAGTGGCTTGTCCTCTTGGAGCGCGAGTGTGGCCGCTCTCTTCGCCGCTTTTGCTCCGATCGCGGTGATGAGTACATGGGTGAGGCCACGATCTTTCTTGCCTCCCGCGCGATCCACCATGAGACATCCGCGCCCTACACACCCGCCGAGAACGGTATCGCCGAACGGTGGAAGCGTACCGTGGCCGACGCCGTCCGCACCATGCGGGTCGAGTCCGGTCTCTTCGATGACTTCTGCTTTGAAGCCATGGCCTACATGACCTTGGTCTGGAACCGGATTCCCCACGGTCCCCTTCCCCGCCAGTTCACACCGTACCAACATTGGTGCGGTCAACGCGCTGACCTCCGCCCGGCTCGCGTCTGGGGTTGTGTGGCCATTGTGTGGCTACCCGCCCCGCAGCAGGGTGGCAAGCTCGCCACCCGCGGACGTCCCTGCATCTTCCTTGGTGTCTCTTGTCAGTCTAAGGCCTGGCGTTTCTGGGATCCCTCCCGGCACTGCATCGTCGAGTCCCAAGATGCCCTCTTCTTTGAGGACCTATTTCCTCACGACCTCAGTCGCTCGGCCCGTCCGTGTCTATCTCGTTGCATGGGGGAGTGGGGAGTCCGTCCTCCGTCTTGCTGCCTTCGGGTGACACATCACTTAGTCCCTCTGAGCCAGCATCCCCAATTGCATCCGTTGGTCCCCGTGGGCCAACAAGCCAGTTGCGTCCGCTGGTCCCTCCGGGCTGTCAGCCCAAGTCGTGTCCGCTGGTCCCTCCGGGTCGGCAGCTCCAATCGTGTCCACTGATCCCTCTGAGTAGGCAGCCCTAGTTGCCTCCACTGGTCCCTTCGGGCCAGCAGCCCGTGTTGCGTCCGCTGGTCCCTCCAGGCCGTCAGCCCCATTTGCGTCCGCTGGTCCCTGCGGGCCTACAGTCCCAGTCGCGTCCGCTGGTCCCTCCGTGCCGGCAGCCCAGTCGCATCCGCCGAACCCTCTGAGCTGGCAGCCCTAGTCGTGTCCGCCGGTCCCTCCCGACCTGCAGCCCCAGTTGCGTCCGGTAGCCTATCCGGGCCAGCAACTCCAGTTGCGCCCACTGGCCCCTCTGGGCCAGCAGCCCCGGTCGCATCCGCCAGCCCCTCCTAGCCAGCAACCTCGCCCGCCTCCGTTGGCCTATCGGACTCAGTGCCATCGCCTGCCCTGCCACGTTACACACGTGGCCCAGGCGGCAGCCTCTGACCCAGACCGTCGATGAGCGCACAGACCGTCGCATCGCGCTCCGTGGCGCCTCGACCCCCTGTGGCCCCACGTGTCTCCTCCACTCCCACGGTTGTGAGTGGGGACCCTGGCACCAAGGCCCTCAACTTGACCACCTCGGCCATCATTGTAGACCTTCACCCAGGCTCTGTACTGGGCTACGCCATGCTTCATCTAGAGCATTGGCACGCTGTCGTGGCTGCACTCGCGCGCATCCCACCTGGGGCTCGAGATGCACACGCTCTGAGTCTGCTCCACAGCACGTCCCGAGGACCCAGCCACCCTGCGCGAGGCACGAGCCTCTCCTGAGGCCGCATACCAAGATGCTGCCAATGCCGATGAGCTTGCTGCTATCCGACAGCACCACATGTACAACCTCGTCGACCTTCCTCTAGGTCGAAAGGCCATCGGCGCCAAGTGGGTCTTTCGGCGTAAGTGGAAGCCCGACGGGTCCTTGGACAAGTACGAGGCCCGCCTTAGAGCCAAGAGGTTTACCCAGATTCCTAGGGTCAACTACAACCAGATTTATGCCACAGTTGGCCGGTCCTCCACTAGCCGGACGCTCTTCAGCCTAGTCGCCCAGCATGGGTGGGACCTGCATCAGATGGATGTGAGCAACGCCTTTCTCCATGGTTCACTGGAGGGTGAGGAGCTCTACATGGTGCAGCCCCTAGGCTTTGATGATGGCACTGGGAGAGTCTGGCGACTACGCAAGGCCCTGTTTCGCCTGAAACAGTTGCCTCGGTGCTGGAACCAAGAAATCAGCAGCACGCTCCTTCGTGGCGGGCTCCAACGCAGCACCGCTGACCTCGTGTTGTTTGTCAGTCCGCGAGGCCAGGCTTTTGCCACTGTTCTGGTTTACGTCGACAATCTCCTCATTGCGTCGCCAGACATGGCTGCTATCCAGCGTGTCAAGGACTTCACATGCCTAGCAGATGAAGGATCTTGGATCTGCTAGAGTCTTCCTGGGTATGGAGCTCGAGCATGATCGCTTCCAGCGCGTCGTGCACATCCTCCAGGCTGCCTATGTGGAAACGCTGTCCACCCGCTTTGCGGAGGACCTGCCACTCGTGCCAAGCGTATCCTTACCAATGTCACATGACGATTAGGTGAAGCTGAAGAGTCCTGACCCAACTGTTGTGGGGGAGCCAGTTGACCTGACCACGTACATGCAAGTCATCAGGTCACTGATGTTCCTGGCGACGACGACGCGCCGAGACATTGCATTTGCTGTTAACCTCGTGGCCCAGTTTTCTTAGGAGCCGCGTCACCTCCACTACAAGGCCATGATCTGAGTACTGCGCTCTGTCGTCTCGACTCCTCGGCAAGGTCTCATGTTCCACCGTCAGCCGTCTGTTGTCGTCGTGGACTACACCAACACTGACTGGGCCGGCAATCCAGACATAAGAGTCGCACAGGCTTGATCTTTCTGATTGGAAGCACAACTGTGTCCTGGCACACTGGGAAGTAGGAGTGTATTGCACGCAGCACTGCTGAGGTTGAGCACATTGCTTTTGGCTAAGGCACATGTGAAAGTGTGTGGTTGAGTCGTCTGTTGTCCAAGTTGCATCAGTCTGTTGCATCCATCACGTTGCATTGTGACAATGAGAGTGCCATGGCCATCGCCGACAATGACGGCGTGCATCACACACGCACAAAGCACATCAACGTTGAGTATCACTATGTGTGTTTGTTGTTGCATGAAGGCAACATCAGCATCGTGTGGGTTGAGACAGCATGGCAGTTGGCTGATTTCTTGACCAAGGCACCGAAACGTGACTCATTGAAGAAGGCTGTGAGTTCATTTGGCATGCGCCCGTGAGTGACTCTCTCTGTCCTTGCTTGCACTTCTGCATGGCATGGGGTAGTTTGGTCATTGACTGTGTCTTTGTCCACACATGTGCACTACGCTTGCGAGTCATTGGTGAGTGTTGCTTTTTGTCCATCTCTCATTGTACTCTGTTGTGTCCTCTCGGCTTGTGTACATCGGCGTGCAAATGACTGACAGCTAGACTTGATGCTGTTGGAGTATCGCTCATTGGAGCCGATGCACGCTGAGGCCCACTCACCTTTTCGTTGGAACCTCCTTCCTCTGGTGATGTGCTCAGCTCCATCAGTAGGCCTCCTCGGCGGTCGGGTTGCCGGCGGTCACTGCCACTGCAGATGCTGTCTGCATGCACCTAGCGTTGTGACTAGTTGTGGCATTATGTTTGCAGCATCATGCGGTGCCTAGGGTCTAGGTCTCCTGCTGTATGACCCTGTTTGGCATCGCTATCTATCGTAGGCATTGCCAGGGTTTGGGCAGCCATAACTCCTTGCAGTTTTTTTCTAGCTGATTCTGACCGCACGACTGTGTTTGCGGCGTCGGTATTATGGTATGGTCCAGTTTTCAGGCAGAACGGATGATGCCCGGGTTGTGGGCTGTCGGGCATCTGGCAGGGCTCACCGAGAAAACCTTGCATGCCAGAAAACATGTCTAGGATTATTTTCTGATTGGCTGGTTAGTTGAGTAACAAGTTCTACAC
Organism: Penium margaritaceum; assembly: GCA_023375785.1. Classification (NCBI taxonomy): domain Eukaryota; kingdom Viridiplantae; phylum Streptophyta; class Zygnematophyceae; order Desmidiales; family Peniaceae; genus Penium; species Penium margaritaceum. Next base: position 8,614 of record SZWC01026463.1, read on the forward strand.
TAATGGGGGGGGGCTAGAACTTGGAGGGGTCTCCCATTGTTGCTCATCCTTCATTCCTAATCAGTCACTTTCAGTTTTCAGATGCTTTCTGGAGCTTACACTGGCACGCGCGTTTCTGAGTAACAAACTCAGAGCTTCCAGACTTAGACTCTAGAGCATTGAAGGGGCAGCAGACTTAAGCAATGAGTGTGGAAGCCCGCACGCTGCATCAACAACGCCGCTGCCCCAACCTGCTGCCTAGGTTTTCCAGCTTCAGTTTGTCCTAAAACTGGCTCAAAACCACTGCTTTGGCCGTAACTCTGCGCACAGGCATCCAAACGCAACACCGTCTGAACCTAGAGATAGAGAATCTTGAGCCGGACGCTACGACTAGTCACATGCACAAGTCCAGAATCAATCGGTGGACATAGAATGCAAAACATGCAAATCCGGCTCGAGAGCCAGTCCAGCGAGAAAACTCTAGCATCTGCAGAAAAGCTACAGTGCACCCTAGCAAGCATCTGGGATGTCGTTGCAGCCATCTAGCAGCTACTAGTGGATAGACCCACCAACTGTTGGTGCTCTGGCGCCAGCTGGGCCCGCATCCGGGATCTGCACGAGCACGGACACGGCCGAGTGGTCACAGTAAGTTGTACAAAGAGACAGAAACAACTCACATCACAGCACTCCCCTATGACCCGATGGTACACATGTCCATACACGTGCAGAACTGACATAGGTGTACAACAAGATGCTCAACAGTCCATGCTCATACACCCCACTCTCAGCCACTCTCAGGCAAGGGGCGTAGCCCTACAAAAGGAATGGCCGCCATGAACTTTCCGCGCGCAAGTGTCTTGGTCAAGAAGTCAGCCCGCTGCATGTGCGTGCCGACCCAGAGGACGGAGATCACCTGTCTCTCCACAAGATCACGCACAAAGTAATGCTCAACAGCAATGTGCTTCGTGGGTGCATGAAGCACACTTTGTTCTCTGTAATGACAGGAGCACTCTGGTTGTCACAGCGTACAACGATGCAAGGCACAGACCGACACAACTCACGAAATAGACGCTACAACCATACTGCCTCAGTAGTCCCAGCCCCAAGAGCAACATACTTAGCCTCTGATGAGCTACGTGCGATACAACCCTGCTTGCCACTACGCCACGACACAGTGGTGTCACCAAGCAGGAACACATAGCCTGTGTTAGTTATGGTCATGACACACGCAAGTGCCCTCTTGTCTTCACGCGCACACACACACCTCACCACTACAGGTGATTGATCTTGACTAAGGCTCTCCGGTGCTAGACTGTGACACATCATGGGGCGCACAGTGGTGGTAACACCATCAAGTTGCAGGGTGGTGGCCATAGCACCAACGTTGTTCTCACAACAAACCGTAGTTTAGTGATAATGCTACCTGCCAAAATGGGGGATGCATTTGTAGACATGCATGTTTGTGGTGTGATTGGTTTCTACACACTTGCATGCTTTCAGCGTAGTGTACCGGGTTGCTGATCCCATGGGATCACACGTATAGTTTACACCAGCGCGTGAGAAACCGCCTCGAGCTCACTCACTCCAGGGCCAGGTTTGATCCCGGGGTAGCGTCCGGGCCCCACGTCGAGTGGTTCGCATGGGTGGCCCGGTCAACAGGTTCTTTGCACTTCGCTCACTTGTTACTAACCAACTTGTTGCGAGTTCTCACTATCTTCAATGTGAGCTTGCCCTAGATCCGTGGTTTCTCCCGTTGCTTGCTACTTGCTTGCTTGCTTATCAATCATGGCTGCCTACTGGTTTCAGAGCAGGAGGGCCATCCCTCCTCATCTCGACAGTATTGAGACCTCGTGAACCCTCTTTGGGCCACTTCTACGTGGCGGGTGATCCCGCGCAAGCCACAACCCCGCGTCTGCGGCAGTTTGAGGTCGCAGCAACAGCCACCACTTTGTGCAGCCGCTCATATCACACCCGTGGATCACGGTGTGCTTTATCCCTGCTTTGACCGACGCACGCACGAAGGCATTGCCACGTGGTGGTGCCGAACCTTGCTCCACTCTGCCGGGAGCTGTGCATCCATCTTCATCACAGTGGCACACACGCATCCTCACTCTACAAGGTGCGGTCACCTCTTGTGCCACTATTCGTACAGCACCATCTCCCCTCAGCCGTCGTCCGCCCCTCCTTGGTCGTGAATCTGCCTTCACACGCACGAAGGAAATGTGGGCACCACCAGTCGCACCCGTACTCTGTGTGGTGCCTCGCGGAGGTGCACTCGGCTGCCTTGTGCACCGGTGTCTTTCCGCCCTCGTCCTACGGCACCATCTCCCTCAGCCATTGTCCGCCCCTCCTCCGCTGTGCTTCTGCCTCCGCACGTACGATGGACATGTGGGCACCACCCGTCGCACCCGCACTCTGTGTGGTGCCTCGGGCAGGTGCATTCGGCTGTCTAGTACACCGGGGTCTTTCTGCCCCCGTCCTTTGGCACCACACTTGCAGCCTTTCCTCCGCTCACGACCCTTGCAGCAGCAGCGCCAATCTGAGCAGCTGAGGTCTGTCCACGCACACTTCTAAGCACCTTAGGCTGCCTCTCAGGTGGCCCAGCATTCGGCACACTGGCGTCTCCACCTGTGACGGAGCCTATCCCTACGCCACCCACAGTGACGAGGGAGCGTGCCTGCATTGATAGGGAGCTCACGTTCTACGAGGAGCGTGCGGAGAGGGAGGTGTGGTCAAGGGTCCGTCGGAGCAGCCCGGGATATCACCCCGGTGAGGACTATGACCTTGCCGACTACTATGAGTGGGCTGACGCAAGGGACTACGCAGCCCACTGCGAGTCGGTTGCCGAGGACTCTCCGACGGCGCATAACGAACCGGCTACTGTGCCACCGCGTGATCATCGACCTCTTCACTCACCGATAAGCTCACCCGTTGCCCATAGGACGCGCCAACAACGCCGTCGTGCTGTTTCTTGTGGTGCCGCTTCACCCTCTGCGACAGCAGCATTAGGGGCTCCTACTTTGCGTCGTGTCGCATCTCCATCCACACCAGCTGGAGAGTTAGTGTCCTCTTTACCTCCTGATACTCTGATAGCTCTGTGGGCTACACTTGTGTCCACTGCTGCTGTGGCATCTACTTTTGCAGCCACTACACGTGCCACACGTGCACTAGCTATCAGTGCGCTGGTAGAGCCATTGACACTTACACTGTGGCTGCAGTTGATCAGGGACCTTCGGCAGCTACTGCTGTCAACGTAGTTACTCAGATAGTCGCAGCAGCAGACGTAGTTTTGTTAGCAACAGCTGCAGCCGCCACAACACTCTCCAGTGAAGTTGACTCTATCCACACCTCCATAGCACAGGCTTCATCCTTACCCTCCTCTTCATCTTCAGTGACTTGTCACATACAATTGTTGATCGCGAACACTGCAACCGTCTCCACCCTGTCAGCTGCAGCGCTAACATGAGTAACCTGCCTCATTGTTTTCGCATCAGCTACTGTTGCAGTTGTCGCTTCCTCAGCTGTTGCGGCTCTCCCACCGTTATTCTCCCTGAGCCGCCGTGCATGGTGAGCCTGGTTTCTCTTGGTCTCTTTCTCTCATCCTGCCACAACACTCTCCAGTGAAGTTGACTCTATCCACACCTCCATAGCAGAGGCTTTATCCTTACCCTCCTCTTCATCTTCAGTGACTCATCACATACAGTTGTTGATCGCGACCACTGGAGCCGTCTCCAACCTGTCAGATGCAGCGCTAATAGGAGTAGCCTGCCCCATTGTCTCCGCATCAGCTACCGTTGCAATTGTCGCTTCCTCAGCTGTTGTGGCTCTCCCATCGCTGTTCTCACTGAGCCACCGTGCCTGGTGAGCCTGGTTTCTCTTGGTTTCTTTCTCTCATCCTGCCTTTTCTGTGTTGGCGTGTTCGTGCGTCCAGGTTGTTGCCTTGCAGCAAACTTCTGACACCCTCACCACATACTTCCCAAGCCCACTGGGGCAAGGGAAACTCTGTCAAAATTTTCTCGGCAGAGCCATGTCACTAGCAACATGCCACTTGACGATGACCAATACACGGCCCTACAAGCTGAGCTTCAGCGTGAGCGCAATGCGCTACAGGCAGCTCTCACTGCTCAGCGCGTTGCTAAAGAGAAGTTGCGTGCTGAGCATGCTGACCAAGAGACCTTCGCCGACCACATTGCTGATTTGGTCATTAACCGCCTGCAACCTACACTGCGCAACACTCAGTCCGCCGGCATTGTTCCAACATTCTCTACCTCCCCCGCTTCCGCATCTGCTACCAGTGGCTCATCCTCCTTTGATCCGCTTGCAGGCACCGCAGTGTTGAAATAGTATGCACCTTGTCCACTGCCTAGCTGGCTAGCTACACATACAGACAAGGCATGCACTGCTCTATGGAGTATGTCCCCTTGGTCTGTTCTGAGATGGGCCAGGAATGCACTGCCCATAATGGGTATGTCCCCTGTGCCTCATCATAGGAACCATACCTTTTTGACTTGGTTGATTAGGCACCGGAGTCTCAAACCAGTGGTTGCGGGTTCAAACCCCGCGACGGCCGCAATTTTCTTTGTGGCAAAAACTGGGACAGGAAGCTTCTAGGAAGCTTACTAGAGCCTGCCATGAGGATGACACTTGGCGGTCTAAGGACGCGCCAAGTAGGAATGTAGGTTGAGGTTGGCTCTAGTGGAGCCACTACAAGCAGAAGCTTTAGAAAAGCTCTGCAAGTATAAAAGCCTGTACCTTGCATGCATCCATTTACAGTTCTTGCCTTTGAGACTCCTCACAGAGTGTCCAACCAAAGGTAGACACTAAAGACCAACATGCGGACTTCGTGAGGTTGCAAAGCAAACGAACCTAAAGTGTGGATCCCTCGTTCGAGGGTGATATGTTATCTTGGTTGCAATACCAAGAGCGGTTGGCTGCCTCCCATGTCGGGACCCGTTTTCTAGACAGTTGCTATCCGGCGCATTGACAAAGGGTTATGGGCCCACACTTCTGGTTCTAAGGCACGCTTCCAAGACCGACTAGCGCGTGGTCTTGCAGGGCGCACAGGTACAACATGGACACAACCATCGGACGGCTCCATCTGCTCCATCGGCTCCATCGACTTCTTCAGGTAGGGTGCGCGCACGTGGCGGACTAGGGGACGAGGAATCGCTCTGTCCATGTTGGACAAGACCCTCGAGCCCCAACGGGATTAAGCTCTACCCCTTTTTAGAAGGTGGTA
>SZWC01026464.1:12760-27351 GCA_023375785.1 Penium margaritaceum
TGTGCATGCGAGCTGTTGGTCGAGACCCGGACACGTGGTGCGTTGCACCCGTGTTACGAGGAGATCCTCCCATGATCCTGTGTTTGGATGATGATACTATTGTGTTGGATTACTCGTAGCGGTCGAGACCCGGGCCCTGGTACCACCAGTGTCACGAGGAGACCATCTTGTCCTCTGACATGTGTATGTGCATTACACTGGTTTGTGTGCGTGTGCATCACTCCTCTCATGGTCGAGACCCAGACACTTGGTGGGCTGTGCCAGTGTCCAGGGAGACCCTAGATGGATAGTAGATGAGTGTGTGTGAGTGTCTGTGTGAGTTGAATCATGCATGTTATGGCTTGCCATATATTGTTGTTCCATGCCTTCGTTCATTCGTTCATGTGTGGATGGCTATGTCAGCCAGGGAGAGTGTTGATTTTTGTGGCTTCCACCCGTCACAACCGACACTGCTAGTTTACCGATATACCCACATCCGGGGTACATGGTGGAGGAGAGCGTGACGACACGACAGGTCTTCGGGGTGTCTCGATACTTCTCCAGCACGTACGACAGCGCCGGCGAGACGCGGTCGATGCGTTCCGGTAGCCCTCTGGGCTTGTCGGGAGCTAGGAGAGTTTTCTCGGTGGGTTGAGACCCGCACACCCGGTGGACTATACCGGCGCGACGAGGAGACCCGATGGCTGTTGTGGGGCTTCCGATCTTTGGAAAGCCGTTTGTGATGTCTGGACGTTGATTCCGAGATTTGTTTGGCACTGCTCATGTTTTCTCGGTGGTCGAGACCCGGGCACTCAGAGAGCTGTTCTGGTGCCTCGAGGAGAACACCTTTGTTGCTGTCATCGTGTATACAGTGTGTTCTCCCTGTTGACTCATTTGGGTTCAGCAAGGGTGATGGGGCCCGGTGCGGCTACCTGCCGGCGCCCCTATACAAGCCCGCTAGGGGCTCATTTGTTAACTCTCCTTGTTCTTTGTATTCAGCATTCCAAACTTAGCCAAATTCTTGCCGTCTTGCATCGCACTCACACACAGAGCTCATGTCTGTTTTTGCATGGGCCTGCATGCCCTAAAAATTATTTCCAATTGCAGTGGCGCGCGGCGGCGGCAGCGAGCAGTAGCAGCAGTAGCAGCGTAGCCGCTGCTGCCACCGCTGCATACGCAGCTACATAGGTACTGCTGTAGCTGACAGCACAGCTGCAACAGCAGCTGAGCGGAAGCTGCTGCGCAACTTTCGTGCAGTCGCCATGGAGCGGCGGCACGCTCGCGAAGAGTCGCGAGAAAAGAAAAAAAAAGAAAAAAAGAAAAAGGAGAGAGAGAGGGAGAGAAAAGAGGGGGGAGGCAAGCTGACGTAAGCAATTTTGCTTGCTGACATCATCAGGCCGTGCTGATGTCAGCAACCACCTACTGACGTCAGCACCATACTTGGCCAATATTTTGGCCGGACAGTCAAAGGTTGCCAGCCTCCAAACCTCTCGAGAAATGCTGACGGTTTTGAAATCCGACAAACTTGACCTGTCATCCCATACTGAGCGGCGACATGAGCCTGTCCGACAACAAGGAGAAGGGACCAGGCGACCCCTCCTCCTCTTCGTCTGGTGTACGGAGTCCACGCTTGCAGGCCATTGAGGACCTGCAAAGCTAGCAGGATGAGATGCGTTGCCTCGAGAGAGAGCAGACTGACGCTATCCGCACGCTGACTGAGCTTCTGTGTGCTCAGTCCACGACTCATCAGCGGGCATTTGAGGGAGCTGCCGGCGTCGCGGTCTCTACCCAGCAGTCGGCATAGGCACCCGTGACAGGCACTCGACCTGTCCCACCACCTACTGACCTCCTGGATAATGAGCCACTCATGCCAGGCATTACAGATGATTCCCCCGGCTCAAGAGATTTGAGCTCTTTAGGAGCGCCTCCGTCAGCTGCAGACGGGCATCCGATGTCCTCCGTTTTCCTCGATACGATCGTCACCTGACTACCCCGGTGGCCATCCTTTTCCAGGAGTCTTTCCCGTCTGTCGTCCTACTCAACCTGTGGTTGCTCTCCCCACGGAGCGGCAGCCCAAGGATTACTAGGCACCACCTCCACGGTACATCAGTGAGGATGGCTTCGACTGCTGGGAGATCCTGTTTCTGGTGTGGGCTACTTCTGAGGGAGTGTGGCCTTACTACCACAGTCCGTACCAGCCTACAGACCAAGCACAGGTACTGACAGCAGCCCGGGCCATGCGCGGACTTCTCTACGCCATGCCACGCGAGACCGTTGTCGACTTCCGCCCCTTCCTTGGCGAGGCCGGCATAGGCACCGGCGCCGATCCCCGTGGAGGTTGGGATCTGGCCTTATCCCTGCTGGCCGCAGAGACGCACGCCACTCGTGCATCACACATTCGTCCTTTCCATTCACTCCGTTAGGGGCCTGCGGAGCCTTTAGCAGATTACTGGCGACATGCCATGTGCATCTACACGTGCTTGGGGACCTCAGGAGGCACACAGCTGTGGGCGCTTCGTCCGATTATGCTCGGAGTTCGCCTCGAGTACACCGACATCTTCACACGGTACAGCGACACTGTCCTCGAGCCCTTCTCAGCCACTCTGCAGCTGCTTCCTTGGGCGCATCAGCTCTTCCTTCAGGTGGCCTCAGCCTGCGAGGCAGCCGTAGCCCATAAGGAGACTTCCCTCACTACAGCAGCAATCGCATCACCACCATCTTCCCTCCTGCAGTCTCCCTCTTCCTCCTCCATCACTTCCTTATCTTCCTCTTCCTCTTCGACCCCGTCTACACCCACGCAGACACAGGACGTTGCAGTAGGCGCCCAGGGGAAGTAGAAGAATAGGAAGCATGGATCAGGTTAGTAGCAGTCGTCATCCTGTGGTACCAGTGGCCGTTCTTTGCACTACTACAACTGTGGAGGCGCCCATGGCTACACCGAGTGCCAGCAGCTGCTTGACTGGGCACGGATCACTCGTGGGCTCCAGGCTGCTCATGCTCTTCGTTCCACGTCTGGCACGTCACCCGTGCATCGTCGAGCTTCGCCACCTTCTAGCGCTCCGCTTTCAGGGAGGTGCGAGTGTGTTGTCATTGTCGGGTGGTTCACAGCCTGTTTGTTTGTCCATTCCTGTGGCTCATGACGACGCGTGTGGGGGAGCACAGTCTGCATGTGATGATGATGGGCCTGACTGCACCGAGTGGATTCATGAGTCTAATCTTTGTGTTGTGCGTCGTTCCTCCCCACTGACGGCTCAGCGTCCCTCTGATGCCAAGTGTTCCGTTCCTCGTTGCACAGTGACGTCCACAAGCCGTGACTCCGGTGGCACTTGGATTATCGATTCTGGTGCCACCCATCACATGACGTGCCGTCGCAGTGACTTTGTTGTTCTCGGTCCTGTCACGTCTGTCCGTTCCGTTCGTACAGGGTCTGGTCAGTCCTTGCCAGTCCATGGTGTTGGGGTTGTATGCTTTGATGGTCCGTCTAGCCCCTTGTACCTTTCCGACGTGTTGTTTGTGCCTGATCTTGAGCTCAGCTTGCTTTCTGTGCGTGCCTGCACCTTGATGGGTCTCTCTGTGGAGCATACCGCTGACTTAGCGACTGTGACTGCTACTGACACCCGTAGTGTCGTCTTGCGTGCTTCAGTCATAGATGATCTGTATCGCATCGCTCGGCCCTCCTCCCCTTGCTCTTCCTCTTCCTCCGGTCGTGTCTTTGTCACTGGTGTTCTAGCTCCGGAATACCAGAGGTTGCTTCATCGCCGTCTGTGTCACGTGGGCTCCGACACTGTGTCGAAGCTCATTCAGACACAACTCGCTCTCGGTCTTGACGTGGCTTCTTTTGAGAAGCCACCCAAGACTGACTGTCTTTTTTGCGCTCAGAGGAAGATGCAACGGTGCACCTACCCTGACTCTCGTTCCCGAGCGCTTCGGCCTCTCGAGTTGGTTCACTCAGACCTTCTCGGCCCTCTCTCGATCGAGTCCCTGTCCAAGAGGGACCGGTCTATTTTGACTCTGACTGATGACTTTACCCGGATGCGGTGGGTCTAGAGCCTGGGTCAAAACAGCGACGACGCCCTTGCGGTTCGACTTTGGCTAGTGATGGCTCAGCGTCAGTCCCGCCACACGCTACATACCTTCCGCTCGGATTGCGGCGGCGAGTTCAATGGCGAGATGGACTCCTTCTTTGCTAAGCACGGGATTTTTCACCAGGTCTCCGCTCCTGCTACCCACCAGCAGAATGGTGTATCTGAGCGCTGGAACCGCACCATGGAGGATGCGGTTCGCGCCATGCAGTCTGAGTGCGGTCTCCCGGAGTCTTTTGTCTTTGAGGGTTTCGCCTACATGACCTAGGTCTGGAACCGCCTCCCGCACGGTTTGTTCCGGACCATATCACACCGTACGAGCTCTTGTTTGGACACCGTGCTGACCTTCGTCTCGCTTGCGTCTGGGGCTCCCTAGCCTCCGTGAGGTACACCGAGGACCAGCAGGGGTCCAAGGTCGCACCTCGGGGCCGCTTGTGAGTCTTCATAGGCATTTCCCCGCGGTCGAAGGCCTGGCGCTTCTGGGACCCTACTCGTCGTCGCGTCATTGAGTCTCGCGACACGCTGTTTTTTGAGTCTCTCACTTACCGTGACCTGACTTCGATCACAGCACTCTCCGCCACCCATGTTCCTTCCTATGAGGGTTCTCGGTGGATGGGGGAGACTTCCTCGCCAGCGACCACCTCTCATCAGGCTGATGTGTCCGCTCGAGCCCCCCCTCGGCCTCCGGCCCTTGATGATCCGGCAATCATTGCCGTTGGTCCAGAGATCTCGCCTGTACAGCCTGTTTCACACCCCACAGGTACCTCTGTTCCCACGGCTCCTTCTGCACCAACACCTGTGTCTGTTGGCATCCCTATCTTTGTATCTGATCCAGTCTCGCCCACTCCCGTTCCTACATCGGCTGGTACTCCTGCCTCAGTGTCAGGTCCAGCCTTGCCTGGTCCAGCTGTCACACCCAGCCCCGTGTTACCCACACCCGCATCTCCTCGCACGGTGACTCCGGCTGCCTTGTCTCAGCCCTCACCAGCTATGGTCGCACGTGTCCCTCAGCCTGAGGTGCGTCCCTCGACTTCAGGTTACTCCCGTGAGCCCGGTGGCCGTCTTCGACCACTCGATTCCGGAGCTCAGCGAGCGTCGGGCCCCGGACCCAGGCGCTCCTCTCGCAGCTTCGCAAGTGGTGACCCCGGCACAAAGGCCTTAGGCCTGAGTGTCCGCACTAAGCTCACAGAGGTACATCCAGCGTGTCCCGTAGGGCACGACCTCGTCACTCGCGAGTTCCATATTGCGTGTGACGCAGTAGCTGATCTCATGGTTGTCAAGCCCGGCACAAAGGCGTGTGCACTTGCCACGCAGAGTTCTCCCTCTATGCCGCCCGACCCGGGCACACTGAGGGAGGCTCTCTCATCACAGGATGCTGACGCTGGGCGTGCTGCCTGTGAGGATGAGCTTCGCGCTATCCGAGAGCACAGAGTCTACGAGCTTGTCGACCTTCCTCCTGGGAGGAAGGCTATTCAGGTCAAGTGGGTCTTTCGTAAGAAGGTGAAGCCGGATGGCTCACTTGAATGCTGCAAGGCCTGCTTGGTCATCAAGGGGTACTCTTAGATTGAGGGAGTCGATTACACCGACACTTTTGCCCCTGTCGGCCGCATGACCTCAGCTCGAGCTCTGTTTGGTGTAGTGGCTCAGCATGATTGGAAAGTACACCGGATGGATGCGAACAATGCGTTCCTCCATGGCTCTCTGGATGAGGAGATTTACGTGGCTCAGCCACCGGGCTTCGAGGACGGTGACAAGGTCTGGCGCTTGCGCAAGTCCTTGAACGGCCTCAAGCAGTCTCCGCGGTGTACTGACTGGGCTTGGAGCCTAGATGGGCGCAACCGTACTGGCTATGTGTTTTTGCTCGGTGGTACCGCTTTGTCTTGGCGAAGCAGGAAGCAGGGCTGCATCACACGTAGTTCATCGTAGGTAGAGTACGTTGCTTTGGGCGTAGGGGCTGTTGAGGTAGTATGGCTGCAGTGCTTGTTGCTTGAGCTTGGGCAGTTAGTACTCGCCATTGTGCTGTGTTGCGACAACCAGAGTGCTCTCGCCATTGCGGAGAACTCCGATGTCTTTCATGCTCGCACAAAGCACATTGCGGTTGAGCATCACTTCGTTTGTGATCTGGTGGAGCGACGTGTGATCTGCGTCATGTGGGTTGGCACTGACATGCAGCGTGCTGATTTCTTGACGAAGGCACTAGCTCGCGGAAAGTTCCTGGTGGCCATTCGTTCTGTTGCGCTTCGCCCCATGCCTGAGGGTGGTTGAGTGTGGGATATGCGTCTGTGCCTCATCTGTTTGTGTCACTCACTATTGTGTTTGTACCAGTGCTGCACGTGTATGGACATGCGTACCATCGGGTCATGGGGGAGTGTTGTGATTTGTGACGTTCGTGTACAGTTTACTGTGACCACTCGGCCGTGTCCATACTCGTGCAGATCCCTGAGGCGGGCCCTGGTGACACCGGTGCGACGACTGGCGGCGGACTACCGGCTTGGAGCTGGCCGACTACCGTTCCAGAGCCCCAGATGCTGCCGGGACTCTNCTAGCTCGCGGAAAGTTCCTGGTGGCCATTCGTTCTGTTGGGCTTCGCCCCATGCCTGAGGGTGGTTGAGTGTGGGATATGCGTCTGTGCCTCATCTGTTTGTGTCACTCACTATTGTGTTTGTACCAGTGCTGCACGTGTATGGACATACGTACCATCGGGTCATGGGGGAGTGTTGTGATTTGTGACGTTCGTGTACAGTTTACTGTGACCACTCGGCCGTGTGCATACTCGTGCACATCCCTGAGGCGGGCCTTGGAGACACCGGTGCGACGACTGGCGGCGGACTACCGGTTTGGAGCTAGCCGACTACCGCTCCAGAGCCCCAGATGCTGCCGGGACTCTCTGCTGTCCTTTCTACAGCTTGCAGGCATCTTTCGGTGGACTGGCTGTGAGCCCTATTTGCATGTTTTTGCATTGTATGTCCACCGTTTGATGATGGATACATGCATGTGACCAGTCGTAGCGTCCGTCTTTTGATTCTGCACGTCTAGGTTTAGACGGCGTAGCATTCTGACATGTGTGCGCAGAGTTAAGTCCAAAACAATGGTTTTGGGCCAGTTTTAGGACAGCTCTGGGACTGCCGCGTGCGACACCCGCTGTGCGCCGCGGCAGGTATTTATGCCTTGGACCTGTCATTTGTGATCTCTCTGTGCATATGCTATTGAAAGCATTCTGACACTTTGTCTTGTGTCTCCTAGCCAAACCCTTGCCATTGTGTGCACGACTTGTGACTGTCGTCACCGTCTGACCAGGCACTAACGCCTAGTCAGCGGCTGTGTTGCTAGGAAGATTCCACGCATATTCTCAGAATCAACCTCCAACAGGGTTAGGGCAGAGTCCCACGGAACGAGTGGCCGCATGAAACATCAAACGACCCAGAGCCTTGGTCAGAAAATGCGCGCACTGTCTGTCAGTGCCCACGTGGATGACTCGAATCTCACCACGATCAACCAGATCTCGCACGAAGTGGTGCTCGATATTGAAGTGCTTTGTGCGTGCATGGAACACACCTCGGTTCTTGGTGATGGCCTCCGAGCTCATGTTGTCACACTGGAGAACCACATGGGGAATGGACTGATGCAGTTCACGCAAAAGACGAACGAGCCAGACACACTCCGCTGCACCGTCGCCTTGAGCAACGTACTCTGTCTCAGCAGTGCTGCGTGCGATGCAGCCATGCTTCCCACTTCGCCAGGACACTGCAGTGCCCCCAATGAGAAAGATGTAGCTGGTGCGGCTCTTGCCATCTGGACTCAACGCCCAGTCACAGTCGATGTACCCATGGAGTACAACGGGCACCTGCTCGCGAAAGCATATGCCGAAGCGTGCGGTGGACAGGATGAAGCGCACACACCGGACTGCGGCCTCCACTGTTCGCTGGCGTGGAGCCTGCGAGAACTGGGCAAGCAGGTTGACAGTGAAGGCAATGTCGGGCCGTGTCGTGGTGGCCACGTACATGAGCGAGCCGATGACTCGCAGGTACACGGTCACATCGATTGGCTCCCCCAGATCATCAGGGTCATCTACCTTCAGGGCGGCTTGTCCCTCGGGGTTCATGGGCGTGGAGGCTGTGCGGACGGCAGCGAAGAGATCGGTAAAGCGCTCCCCCACAGTCTCTGCGTAGCGTCCCCGGAGTGTACGACGGACACAGTTGCGTACGATCTCCATTCCTAAGAAAAAAGAGGCATCACCAAGATCTTTCATCTTGTAGGCCGAGGAGAGAACGGTCTTGGCAGCGTTCACTGCTCCCAGGTCGGGTGAGGCGATCAGAAGATCGTACACGTAGATGAGGATGGCAGCGAGCGGTGCTGGGGACTGTGAGAGGAACAGGGATGGGTCAGCATCACTCTGAACATACCCAGCGCATCTCAGCGTGCTACTGATATCCTGATTTCAACAGCGAGGTGACTGTTTCAAGCCGTACAAGGCCTTCCGCAGCCGGTACACGCGACCGGTACCATCCTCAAAGCCGGGTGGCTGGACCATGTAGATCTCCTCCTCAAGGTCTCCGTTCAAGAACGCATTGTTGACATCCATCTGATGGAGTTCCCGGTCTTGTTGTGCCACCTGGCTCAGTAGCGTGAGCGTGGTCGTCATCCGGCCAACATGGGAAAAGGTCTCGGTGTAGTGCACGCCAGGAACCGGAGAGAAGCCTTTTGCTTTCAGGCGCGCTTTGTAGCACTCCACAGTGCCGTCTGGCATGAGCTTCTTGCGTAGAACCCACTTGGCCTTGATGGCCTTGCGGTTCTTTGGCAAGTCAACCAGCTCAAAGACGACGTGCTCTTGGATGGCATCGAGCTCAGCTAGGCAGGAAGTGTGCCACTGCTCAGCGTCAGGGGCCGACAAGGCCTCAGGCAGACTGGTGGGAACGGGAGACAGCACTGGTGCACTGCGTGTAGCCAGGGCATACGCCGCAGAGGGAGGGTCGACCGTCACCATGGACTTAGCGGTGTCACGAGCAAGACCACGCTCATCAGCAAGTATTGTCATACCAGTGGCACAGCCAGAATGAACCTCAGCGAGGCCGCGAGCACTCAGGCCGAGGGCCTTCGTGCCCGGGTCACCGCTGACGACGCTGTGCGTGGGGCGAGCGCAGAGACGTCCGCCTGGTGCTCGTGTGTAGGGGTCCGATTGGGCAAGAGCGGTGGGGGGCTCTGCCAACTCACATGCCGGTGTGGGCTGCACGGTAGGCGCGCCACTCGAGGTTGGCGTGGCCTCGAGTGGGAACGGGCCCACGGCGGACGCAGGCACGTCCGCGGCTAGAGGCAGGGACGGCTCTGAGTCAAACGCCGACGCAAGATCAGTCTGAGTCTCAGACACGGAGGCAGACTCGGACACAGACTCGGACACGGGCGAGGGCGGAGAGTCAGGGGCAGAGGAGTGAGCCGCAAATGGGTTAGGACTGGTGGTGCCGGTGGGCACAGCCTCTGGGGACAGCCCCTGGGGTGCCGGCGACAGAGTGACCGTGCTGGCCGGGGGTGCTGTGCCAAGCGCGCCAGGAGCCTCCCCCACACTACGGGGTCCGGCACACCCAGGGGCATGAGCAACACATAGAGCGTGGTTGCGAGCAAAGTCGCGGAAGGCGAGATGCTCAAAGAAGAGAGCGTCACGGGACTCCACAATGCGGTGTCGCTTAGGGTCCCAGAACCACCAGGCCTTCGACCGCGAGGCGACGCCAACGAAGGCGTAGATGCGGCCCCGCGGAGAGAGCTTGCTCCCTTGCTGCTCCGGTGTGAACCACACGCAGGCAAGGGAGCCCCAGACACGAGCCAGGCACAGATCCGCGCGACGCCCGTACCACAGCTCGTAGGGCGTGCGATGACCTGGGAGGGGGCCATGGGGAATGCGGTTCCATACCCAGATCATGTACGCCATGCCCTCGAATGCGAAGGCCTCAGGCATGGCGCTGTCGGCGCCCATGGCACGGACCGCATCCTCCATGGTGCGGTTCAAGCTCTCTGAGACACCATTCTACTGGGGGTTGGCGGGAGCGGAGAGGTTGTGGAAGACACCAAGGTCGGTGAAGGAGCAAACCATTTCACCAAGGTACTCGCCACCGCGGTCCGAGCAAAAGGTCTGTAGGCTGTGGGGAGACTGGCGCTCGGCCATGACCAGCCAAATGCGGACTGCAATGGCACCATCGCTCTTCTGACGCAGACTGTAGACCTAGCGCATGCGCGTGAAGTCATCAGTCAACGTCACGACGTAGAGACCGTGGTCCTCCTATAATTCGACAGGGAGCGGATCCATGAGGTCGGATTGGACAAGCTCCAAGGGCCGATGAGCCCTGGAGACAGACGTAGGATAGGTGGACCGGTGCATTTTGCCTTCACCACAGGCCAGGAAGTCGGTCGTGGGCGGCGCCTTGAAGGACGCCGCATCAAGACCGAGAGCAGGCTGAGTGCGGATCAGCCTGTCGACACCCCCCAGGTGCACATGACAGAGGCGTCGATGCAGGAGACGTTGGTGCTCGGGGAATAGAGGACCAGCGACAAAGACACGAGCAGTGGGAGACGGAGGCAAGGGGGGAAAACTCACAGAGGACCCAGAGATGTGATATAGATCATCGACGACGTCCCACTGAGGACGGTCTCCTCGGTGTCGCGCACAAAGATGCAAGCATCGGCAGCTTTGTGCATGACACCCAGGCCCATCTTGGTGCAAGCACGGACAGACAGCAGGCTGAGTTCCAGATCAGGGACAAAGAGAACGTCGGAGATGTATACGGGACCAGCGGGCCCAGTGAAGTGCACAACCCGAACACCCTGGACAGGGACCTCATGGCCAGCTCCAGTGCAAACAGAGCGAACAGCGCCAACAGGATGCAAGATGACGAAGGCATCACGGCGACACATCATGTGATGGGTGGCACCAGAGTCAACGACTCAGGTGGCATCGGTGACATGCGTACAAGGGACAACGTGGCACTCGGCGACGGAACAAGTCGCGACAATAGGACGCTTAGCGGGGGACATGACAAGGCGACCAGCGGAGCGTACATGAGCAGCATGGAGCCAAGACACATCATCAAGTCCGTCACGCGCACACGGCTGGGCATGTGGACCACCACAGACATCATATCGCAATGACACAGACAGTCCACAGGCAGTAGGACCCCTCAACTCAGTCAACTCACTCACACTTCCCTGAGATGAGCGCAGGGCGAGAAGTTGGTGCAGCTCGGTGATCGTCCTATCGCGTTCGGGGAATGCATGGTCACAAGGATCCGCGGAGGAACCTGCTGTAACGAAGGGCTCCTTTGGGACGACTGTGGTAGTGGCGGCCGAGCGGGCGGCCGCACCGAACGTCTGGCGCATACTCGCCTCATGCGCCTGCTACAGTCCGTAGGTGACCTTGGCCCAGTCCAATGGGCGGTCTGTGAGGCGAGTGTAGTCGGGATAGCGATGGTCACCACCGTAGTTGAAGCACACGAGCTGGCGGCCCGTCGTGTTGCTGGAGCCGCTACTGCCACCGCTGCTGTTGCTACCGCCACCGCTGTTGTCGCTCCCGTTGCTGCTGCTATGGCTAGCACTTCTGGTGTTGGTGCTGCTGCTAGTCCCGCCACTTGGACCACCACCTAACAACTTGCGACCCTTCTTCCCCTGAGCTGGAGGCGCTGTTGCTGTAGACGGTGGGGAGGGAGATGTGGTGGAAACTACAGCTGAAGCAGTGCTGCGGCAAGCGCGGTTTGCGGCATCCATGCCAGCAACGTCTAGGAATTGGAAGGTGGCCCAGCGCAGCAGGGTCCCGTTGCTTGCCATGTCGCGAAGTAAAGTCTGGTCGAAGTTGCTGAAGACGCGCGCGTAGTCGGGGTGGACGCCGTAGAGGATGATCTGGAGGGCGGAGTACTGTGCAGGGGCATCGTTCCAAGCTCCTCATACAAGTGGATCGCCCGGCGCCAGTAGTCAGCTGCATACTCCTGAGCAGTTTGGCAGAGGGAGTTGAAGTCGGCGAGGCGCTGGCACGTCATAGCCAAAGTGGCGCCCTCAAACAGAGTGACAGCCAGTACCCACGCAGCGCAGGGGTCAGCTCCCAAGCCGGTCAACGACTCGCCAAGGAACCGACTGAAGTCCTTGGTGAAGTCCGGGACGGCCTTCATCAGGCCAGAAGCGGCGCGGACCGCCATCTGTGTCTGGGCAGGGTCAGACACCTGGTATGGAGTGAGGTAGTAGGCGAGGACTCCCACGCTCATGGCCCACATGCGGAAGCGTGGTTCCCAGGACTTGAAGTCATTCTCAGTCCGGAAGACGGGAGGGTCCGACTCAAACCACTTGGGTTGCTTGACCGTCGGCAGAGCGATGGCTGAAGCCACGGCGGGGTCCGGCATAGAGGAGATAGCCCCCTTACCTAGGCGGGCCCGCAGAGCTAGCTCCTCAAAGCTTAGAGGGCGGCAAGATGTGCTCGGTTTTGTGTGGACCTCGACCTGACGCGACGTCATGGGAGATGCATGGCAAGGTCCATGCTCTGTTGTGAGCATCTACAGCATCCCGCATGTGCCTCATGGTACGTACTTGCATAGCTACATGTAGATGGTAGCACACTGTTGGTCGAGACCCGGAAACTTGGTGCGTTGTACCATTGTCACGAGGAGACCATGTGATCGTGTGTCTTGGTGTGTGGCTATACTGTGTGTGGCATGTGCATGCGAGCTCTTGGTCGAGACCCAAACACGTGGTGCGCTGCACCCGTGTTACGAGGAGATTCTCCCATAATCCTTCGTTTGGATGATGATTCTATTTTGTTGGCTTGCTCGTAGCGGTCAAGATCCGGGCCCTGGTACCGCCAGTGTCACGAGGAGACCATCTTGTTGTCTGGCATGTGTATGATGTGCAGTACACTGGTTTGTGTGCGTGTGTGTCACTCCTCTCATGGTCAAGACCTACACACTTGGTGGGCTGTGCAAGTGTCCAGGGAGATCCTAGATGGATAGCAGATGTGTGTGTGTGTGTTAGCTCAATCATGCATGTTATGGCTTGCCATACGCTACTGTTCCGTGCCTTGGCTCACTTTCTTCTGGCGTTGATGGCCATGTCAGCCAGGGGGAGTGTTGGTTTGTGTTGCTTCCACCCGCCACGACCGACGCCGATGGATTACTCATATACCCTCATTGGGGGTATATGGTGGAGGAGAGTGTGACAAAACCAGAGGCCTTCGGAGTATCTTGAGACTTCTCCAGCACGTACGATAGCGTTGGCAAGACACGGTCGATGCATTCCGGCAGCCCTGTTGGCTCTTCGGTAGCTAGGAGAGTTTTCTCGCTATCGTTGTCGTACGTGCTGGACGCTCTGATACCACTGAAACGGTACTGGTGGAAAGCTTGGCCGACTGGGTCAAAACAACGTTACTTGAGGGTCTCCGACCCTCAAGTCATTCCGTTTTCCTGCCCACAGCCCAGGGGACCACGCCTGAGCCACGTGGAGCGAGAATCGCTACATCCCTCCCACTTAGGAATGAGCTGTCCTCAGCGTCAACACGTGGGTTCGAACCTTGACGCTCAGATACCAAATTGGAAACAAATTAGGGCATGCAGGCCCATGTAAAAATGAGCATGAGCTTTGTGTGTGAGTGCGATGCAAGACAACAAGAATTTGGCTAAGTGTAGAATGCTTGATATAAAAGAAAAAGGAGAGATTACAAATGAGACCCTAGCGGGCTTGTATAGGGGCGCCGGCAGCGAGCCGCACCGGGCCCCGTCACCCATGCTGAACCCAAACGAGTCAGGGGGGAGAACACTCTACGTACACTATGATAACAATACGGGTGGTCTCCTCGAGGCACCGGAATAGCTCTCCGAATGCCCGGGTCTCGACCACCGAGAAAATACGAGCAGTGCCAAAAAAACTCAGAATCAGCTAACTCGCTAGCACACTCAGGTCGAGGTGAGAACAGCAAGGGCTTGGCTAGGGACACAAGTACAAGTGTCAGAAGCTGCAAATGTTGAATTGTGCAGAGAGAGATAACAATTGAGGCCTAGAAGACCTAAATAGTGTCTCTGACCTAGTGGGTGCACACACACGCGGTGCACAAGGGCGCTATTTCTCTAGCAGGACAAAACAGTGGCAAAAACACAGTTTTGGCCATAACTCCGTGCAAACACGTCAGAACGACGAGCCGATTGTACCAGAATGGCCGCATCAACAAGATCTATGTTCTGATAGGATGCATGCCTATGTGCTGTCCCACAGCATGAATCCAAACAAGTATTCAACGATGCATGCAAGGCGTGCACAGGGTTACGTAGTACAGAGAGACTATTAACAAGATAATAGGAAATGGTATGTGTAAAGACTTGATTTCATCTACTTTTAGGACATGGAAGTTGTAACTAACCATATCAAACATATGGAAGTTGAATACACTATGAAAAACAAAGAAGAGGAAGGAGAGAGAGAGAAAAAAAGCGAGCGAGCGAGAGAGAGAGAGAGAGAGAGAGAGAGAGAGAGAGAGAGAGAGAGAGAGAGAGAGAGAGAGAGAGAGAGAGAGAG
>SZWC01026466.1:0-32427 GCA_023375785.1 Penium margaritaceum
GGATCGAACTCATGACCTCTCACTTGGCCAAATCAACAAAATGGCCAGGGCAACCACTCACCCACATGGTGTACTCACAGGTCATATCTCACAAGAGACAGAGCATAGTTGAGTCACACTACAAACGAATCTAGGGGTCATACCTCCACAAGGGGCAGAGCATTCCTGATCCGTCCTACAACACTGAACAAGGGGCAGAAACATTTAACAGTGTGCCAATGGGGACTGATGCAGACACATGATCAGGTGTCCCTGTGAGGACTAATGAGGCCATTGGATCCACGCCCATGATGGCTGGGTCGCATATATTCCCCCATCCAGTGGGAAGCCATACAAGTAGGATCGTGGTCAGTGGCCAGCAATGGAATGCAGAAAGGTCTCAATATTTGAGATCCTCAAAGAGAAGGGAATCTTGAGACGCGATAATGTGGCAAGCAAGGTTCCAAAACTGCCAGACCTTTGACTGCGGGACAATGTCAAGAAAGGCACACATGCAAACCTAAGGTGAGACCTTGGACCCCTGCTGGCCCTTGGTGTATGGTACATGAGCCAGGAGGCTCCAGACGCAAGTGAGATAGAGGTTAGCGTCTTGGCCAAACCACAGTTCATATTGTGTGACATGGCCCAACAGAGGACCATGCAGGAGGCGATTCCAAATCCATTTTATGCAGGAGAAGCCTTCAAAGGCAAAGACCTAAGGGATACCGCACTCATACTGTATATCACGAATACCAACCTCTATGGTGTGGATCCAATGCTTGGACACACACATAACTTTGGAGTGTAGGAGGGACAGAGAGCTGGTGGAAGAAACCTTTCTCAACAAAGAATTTGTTATCTTTCTTAGGAAATCACTGCCATGATTTAAATGAAACATGTTTAGTGTGTGACAAGACTGACCCTCAGCCACGACCACCTAGAGGTGCACAACCACAACGGCATCCCTCTTCTGGCGGAGGCTCTAGACCCACCGTTTCCTGGTGATTTTTTCAGTCAGGATAAGGATGTATCGACCCCAACATGAGAGGAACTGAGAGGGCTGAGAAGGTCTGAGTGGACCAGCTCCAATAGGCTCAGTGCCGGGGAAGTGGAGTGAGGGTTGTTGACAAGGTGTGCCCCTGGCCATGAGTGCAGTTGATCGTACTCCCTGGTTTGACCACTAGGAAGTGGTCAAACATCTGATCTGATTAAAGATTTGGATTCCTTGGAATTTTCCATGCAAGATCGAGCTTTGAATCTCTCAAGTTGAGTGAGTATTCAGAAAGATAGCCCCGCATGAAGGTCCGGTTGTCGGCGGGTGGAATCTGGTACCTGCCATAGGCGGCGCAATAATCCACCCCCAGTGATCCGAGTTTGTCCCCAACGAGCTCCAAATGCACCAGGGGCATGAATGAAGTGACCATAAGGACCTCCTTGGCCAGGGTGAACTTCTCCTTGACTTCTGGGCGAGGAAAGGCGCTCTGACGAGTCATCGTCGAAGCGCCTCCCGTTGCTAAGCATGCAAGGCAAGGTGGATGGCTCCACAAAGGGTTCCTTCGACAGCCGTAGCAGGGGTTCTACTGCTCCGATTTGGGCGTACTTGGATGCGTTGAAAACCTTAGATCACAGGCTATGACGATCTGATGTAATCTCACTATGCTTAGTAACAAAAACGTGATTCAGTTCTACTGAATGTGACGTGTTCTGCCCACTCTTGCCCGTGATCCTTGTACTCTACACTCTTCACCGTTGGTGTCCATTGGCTGCTCCAAACATTGGTAGCGTGTACCAGTGAGAGCTAGGCATCCTTGAGGGTGCATCCAAACCCACTAGTGCCAACAAAAGGGTTATGGTCCCACATGCCTAGAATGACCCTAGCTCTACAACTTTTACGCTACCACCGCGCGCCATGACAATGACCGAGCAAGAGAGTAGAGTAGACGTCCTCCCGGCTGACGGGAGGGACTTCGACTTGTGGAGGTGGACCATGGAGGTCTACCTTGATGACAAGGGACTACTTGAGCTGGTCAGAGGTGAAGAGAGAGCTCTTGCGGCGTCTGCGACGGCCGAGGAGGTGGAGGCGTTCGAGAAGCGCAACAACAAGGCGCTTGCTTTGATCACGAATGCGTTTTGCCCGGCACAACGCACTCATATCCAAGGATGCACGGAGGCCACGGAGGCCTGGGAACACCTTTGCAATGCACACTACTTGTTGTGTATCCAACAATGTCTCCTCCTCGTCAAACGGCTTTTCATCCTCCAAGCCGATGAGGAGACCAGCCCGTCGGAGCTCGTGCGAGAGGTGGAGACAATGATGTCCCGCTGTCATCAGGCGAGATGGGCCATCGACTCCCACTTGCAAGTATCGGCGCTCATCTTGGCCCTTCCTAACAGTCAGGCCTCTATGATCACCAGCAATGATGATTTACGGGAAAAAATGCTAACGTTCAAAGAAGCGGCACAAGTGGTGTGCCACCAGTGGACCAAAACCACCGTGGCGGAGCAAGGGGCAGCATCAACCCTGATCAGCCACTCTCAAGAAGGAAATGGAGATGAAGGGAAGGACGGGACGCATCCACACCATGCCAAGAAGGAAGAGTGCCATTGTTGTGGCCAAGAGGGCCAACTGGAGACAGAGCTACATGACGGGAGCTGTGAATCTGGCCACAGAGGTGGCGGAAGGGCAGCAGACCAATGTGGCAGCCGCAGATTCCATAGGCTCCACGAAGGGGGCTAAGGTGGAACAACATGAGGCGGGCAAGCGGCAGGCCTGTTTGGAGCAAGGAGGCTCCAATAGGCTCCAAAAGGGGGCTTGCTACAAGTGTGGCTAATAGGGCCACCGGAAGGCGACGTGCACAGCAGAAGCCGTGGACTCCAACAAGCGTGTTGGGAGGGGACGGCAGGTCGGAGCAATCATGGACACTCCATGCAGCAATGACCAGCTCCACGCTGCAGGAGCTGATGTGGTCAGGGACCACGAAATATGCCGTGAGCATGCAACCGCCACAACCTCCAAGAAGGAGTAGAAGGCAAAGCAACAAAACGGGAGTTGCCGTCATGTATCACAATGGAGGTGATGTGCTCCAAGGAGGCAAAAAGCGGGTGGAGGAGTCAGTCGGGAAGAAGGGCACTACGGCGAGGAGGCTCAAAGTGCCTAACCTGGCGGCAGAGGTGCTGTCCGTGAGTTGTCTCGTTGAGGAGGGACTTGAAGTGACCTTCACAAGGAAGGACTGCCTCCTAAAAGAGGAGGGCAGTGGACGTGTCGTGGCACGTGGTGCACACAAAAGAGGTGTGTGCCATATACATGCCGACGTCCTCACAAGGAGCAGCTATGACTCCGACGAGGACAGCTGTCGGAACAAGGAACCGGTTGAAGCTGCGTCCAAGAGGGGGTAACCTGAGGGTGCAGTGGGTGGCATGGAGGGTACCATCCGGGCTGGGTCGGGAGATCTGGAGGAGAAGGCACGCCATGCAACGGGACGCCGGGTGATGGGTGCACGGCCTCCAAGGGAGGCAAGAGAAGTGGTCCGAGTGGCAGACCAGCTAGGGGAGAGCATCAATGGCAGGTGTTCTGGCTCTCCTAACGAGAAAAACAGGCCTAGTGGTGTGAGAATGGTCAACTGTAGCCACAAGGCAGGCCAAATGGGCATTGACGAGTTCCATGCGGGAGCGGTGGTGGCTGCACAGAGGACCATGAAGCAAGACGAGGACAGCAAGGAGGCCCGTCCTCAAGGGGATCACAAGGTGCTCCACACCTCGGCAAAAGGGGAACAGCTATGGCAGTGATTCGAGGGTCAAAATTTGGCTGCTCAAGTGATGGAACGAGGTGTCGGCAAGTCGCATGCGCAGGGATCCGCCTCAGGGATTGAGGAGAAGGAGAGTGAAGGTTAAGGGTTGTGCTCTCAACAGGAGAAAATCGTGCTCCGGGCTGCAGAGGTGGTGGACCAGGGCCACAAGGCAGGCACACAAAGTCCCGCCAAGTCTCAAGAGGAGGCGTCAGTGGCGGCTCAGAGGACCTTGCAGAGATTGAGGACGCCATGAGGACAGGTCCTCAAAGTGAGCCAAGGCGGCTCGATGCAGAAGCGGACTGGGGCCAAGAGCACCACTCGGTGGAAGGCTGAGCAGTGGGTACACCGCAACAAAAGTGGGTGGAGGTGGTCCGGAGGGCTGTGCGACAGGTGGAGAGTGGTAGGAAGTGGCTGAGCTCTCCATCAGAGTAAAACGTGCTCCAAGAGGCATCTATGGTGGACCGTGGCTACAAGGCAGGCCAAGAGGGCGCTGCCGAGTCATATGAGGGGGCGGTGGTAGCTGAGCGGAGGACCAGGTCGCAAGGTGCGGTCAAGTTGTGTTCAGCTTCAAGTCCTCAAGAATGAGGGCAAGCACTTAAGGGGCATGCAATGGAGGATGCGACAGGTGTGTCGGCATCTTTAAAACCTGCAAAACAGGCAGATGAGGCATGCAATTTGGGAGAAGGGAGTGGGATCTCTGCTTCTCCACGTTCTCCAAAAGAGGGGGCGCAGGTGCATGGGGAGTGCGGCGAAGGAGCTGAGACAAAAGGACTGGCACCGGAAGTCCTCTCTAAGGGGGAGAGGCATGCTCGTCTGGGATGTATAGCGAGGTAGTAGCAGCAACGCAGGCGGCGGCTCAAGGAGGAGTCGCAGCTATAGCACCACAGATCCCATGAGGCTGGTTGCAAGAAAGGGCAAGCTAGTGCTGGTAGTGCATGCGGTAGCAGCTTGGTCAAGACGGCACGCGTAGAGGCGGTGGCATCAATGGCCAAGATGAGCACCAAGGAAGCATTGCAGCAAGGTGGGAGAGGTGTGCAGCATGTTGGGCCAAGCTCGCAAGGTGTCGAGGGTGCTAAAAGCACAATGGCACCCAAGGCAAACTCAGAGGCGCTCGAGGACTCCTAAAGGAGTCCGAGGTCTCTGAAGGCGGGGGAGGACGCAGTAAGGGTTGCGGGCCTCCCGTGTGAGGGGGAGCATTGTAGCAAGGAGGCAAGTACTCCCAGGTCACCTCGGGGAGGCGACCAACTGCCGTAACAAGCAGCAACACCAACACAACAAGGGTCACAAGGCAAGCCTTGAGGGTGCTACAAAGTCCCGCACGGGGGCACAATTGACGACAGTGGGGAGCGAGGCATCCTCCGCTATGTGTTGCGACTGGTGCAGGGCAGTTGAAGAGAGTTGCTTACAATTGCAGCTTGGCCAGGAAACAGAGCATGGCACATGTTCAAGGACAGGGCATCAAGGCTGCGGTGCAAGGAGGAGATTGTTGACAAGGTGTGCCCCCTGCCATGAGTGCCGTTGATCGTATTCCCTGGTTAGACAACTGGGGAGTGGTTGAACATTTGATCTGATTGCAGATTTGAGTTTCGTAGAACGTTCTATGCAAGATCGAGCTTTGAATCGCTCAATTTGAGTGAGTATTCAGAAATATAGCCTCGCGCAAAGGTCCGGTGGTCGGCGGGTGGAATCTGGTACCCGCCATAGGTGGCAGGATATTCCACCCCCAGTGATCCGACTTCGTCCCCAACGAGCTCCAAATGCACCAGGGGCATGAATGAAGTGATCATAAGGACCTCCTTGACCAGGGTGAACTTCTCCTTTACTTCTGGGCGAGGAAAGGTGCTCCAACGAGTCATTGTCGAAGAGCCTCCCGTTGCCCAGCGTGCAAGGCAAGGTGGGCGGCTCCACCAAGGGTTACTTCGACTGCCGTAGCAGGGGCTCTACTGCTCCGAATTGGACTTTCTTGGATGCGTTGGAAAGCTTAGATCAAAGGCTATAAGGATGTGATGTAATGTCACTATGATAAGTAACAAAAACATGTTTCGATTCAGTTCCGTTTAATGCAACGTATTCTGCCCACTCTTGCCTGTGATCCTTGTGCTCCACACTCTTCACCATTGGTGTCCATTGGCTGCCCCAAACATTGGTAGCGTGTACCAGTGAGAGCTAGGCATCCTTGAGGGTGCATCTATACCCACTAGTGAAAACAAGGGTATGTTCAGTAATGAATGTTACCCTGAGTGCAGAAAAGGCAGTCGGTTTTAGGCGGCTTCTCAAAGGAATCCACATGAAGACCAAGCGTTGGATGTGTCCAAATGAGCTTAGACACTGTATCCGAGCTCACATGGCAATGCTGGCAGTGCAGCAGGCATTTATTCTCATGGGAGACAACACTAGTATCGGACATGCGTGCATCTTCGGATAGAGAGAAGGAGACGGATGGTGCGTAGTGAAGGACGTGATACAAATCATCAACGACAAAGGCAGGGAACACAATGGCGTGAGTATCACAAGAAGGCATTGTGATAGAGTCAGCAGATTGCTCAAATGAGAGGTCCATCCAGGCGCACGCACAAACTGAGAGCAGGCTGAGCTCTAGAGAAAGGACAAAGAGCACGTCTGCCATGCAGAAGGGCCACACAGACCATGAAATCTCATAATCCCGACATCCTGGACACGTAAGGAGGGACTAGATCCCATGCAAACAGACTGAAAAGACCCAGGAAGACTGAGGATAAAAAATTCACTGTGTCAACATTTCATGTGACCGGTGGCACGAGAGTGGATGACCCTGTTTCCACTCACCTCACGACCCATCTTTGGCACCGAGAAACATGCCACCGCACACTCTGCCTATGTTACACGCTTAGCAGAGGACTCAAAGCAATGACGGGCAGCACATATCTATGATTCACTAAGCCAAGCATTGTTATTAGGAATTCAGAATCTTCCTCATCATTGTCTAATGAAACTCATCCATAAGCATCATCACGGACAAAAAAACACAACGAGATAAGCTGATTGTGGACCACTCCACTGTGACAATACAATCCTACCTCCCCAAGTATTAAGTGCATGTAGCTCGCAAAGCTCCATGGTGGAGCAGTCCAAGGGCCCTCGCTGCCACTGCTTCCCGGTGGATCTCGAGTCTTTCCTCTTGCTGCGGCCATGGCGTTACTCACTTGTGTAGAGATGGAAGATGTCTACTGCATGTGAGCCGCCTGGATTCTGTGTGTGATCCTGCTCTAGTCAAGGGGCTGCTGATTCTCTGAGTAGTGGTGGAAACCTTTGCAGTTTTATATGTGGACAAAGCATCCATTGCCACTGCTTGCTAGAGCTACCCATTGCCGCGTCCCTGTCTTCCGCTTCTTTCCCTGGGTGGTCACTGGAACGCCCTGAACATGGCAAATTAGAAGAGAGTGAGAGGAGGAGGAAGTGGCAGAGGTAGAGCTGGGGATGAATGGTGTGGAGAGTTACGGATGTGTCGCAATCATCGGTGCTAAAACATGGCTTGACTAATGCACTTGGGCTGAAGTCTGAAGGTACTAGCATTGGGCCCAAGGAGGGAGCTGAAGAGAATATGAATTGTTGGAAAGAGCAACACATTCAAAGCTTGAGAGAAGGTTTTCTTGCGCCAGATGCAACATGATGGTGTCAAGGGTCCCAGGTGTGGGTAGATGCGCATGGTATGATGCCAGTAGTCAGCTGCAAGCTCTACCGCTCCGTGACAAAGAGGGTGGAACCCGGTAAGGTGGGCCACCCTTGTCACATGCATCTCCAGAGTGAACAGGATTAGTGGCATCTCCCAACCTTGGCAAGGATCCACCCCGGTCCCATGCCCTGCTATGCCCAAGAAGGGATTTCAACCCACAACTCTCTCTTGTAGCACAAAGAAGATTATAGGTAACACATTGCTCTTACTGTTTTCTAGACCTGGCAAGATTCAGATGTCTAAATCCGGATGTGGTAGTAGCGCCAAACTCCCTCCAAATCTCCCAATACCTTGAAAAGAACCTCCAGGCTCGCCTCACTCTGGTAACGTTGGGGAGTTTCAAAGTCTTTGGCCACCACTCTGTGGGGAGGGAAACCTCAGGCTCTGGGGAAGACGCACATGGTATGGGAAGACCAACGTCAAGAGACACACATCCAAAGGAGAACCCTGTCATCCGCTTCCAGGAGCGTTGACGCACCGTCTCCACTGATGTGCCAGCCCGTGATCCCAGCCTCAACTGACAAAGTTGCTCCTCAAGCACACAGATCCCACATGCACGTGGATTTACAAATTTCTCCTCCTCACCTTGAGATTCCTCCTCAGAGGAAGATTCCATGTGTGCGGCTCAGTATAGGCTGAGATGCAAAATTCATCGAAATGGAGAGCCACAAGTTTTTATGGGTTGAACTGCTATATAAAATGATGTCTCAGCCAGAAAAATGGCCAATGCACTGATGATATCAGCAGCCATTTTCCTTACGTCAGCAAGGTAATGTTTACATCAGCAGGTTTAGTAATCCTGCAACAGCTCCCCTGGATGCTGCATCTTGTCCATTTCCTCCATTTTTTCTCTACATCCGCATAGATTTTGCACGGTGCTGATGAGGGGATGGGATCATTATCCCCTCTCAAAGCAGCCATGACTGTTGCTCCTGCTGGATCCTGCCGCTGCTACTGCGGCTACGCAGAACCACAATTGTGAAGTTGCATAGCTGTGTAGCTGATGTGGGAGCCGCAACTCAAGCGGTTGCTCCGCGAATCAGCTCAGTGAAGTTGTGCAGCTCCTTCATGTTTTCCATGAGTGCTACGCTTCTACGGCTGCTGTTGTTCCTGATATGCTGTTGCTGCTGCCTTTATGTTACCACTGCTGCTTCTCACTTCTCCACTACTGCACTGTTGCTGCTGCACTTTCGCTGCTCCACTGTTGTTCTGCAACACTGCTTCTCCTGAGCTGCACTGCTGCTGCTGCTGCTGCTGCTGCTGCTGCACTGCTGTTGCTACCATGTGCTTGGTGCCATGCTACCACACTGCTGCCTGTGTTATTGTTTCTATTTTCTACTACTGCCACCACTGCCACCCTACTACTGACACCGGTGCTGCCATGCTGCTGCTGCATTGTAGCAGCTGCTACTACAGCCATGCTCTCACGTTGGTACTACTGCCACAGTTTTGGCTGTTACAATAACTCACTCTGATGTTGTCGTCACTGCCACTGATTCCTGGCAGTGGTTTGGTGTGGTGACGTCGTTCTTGCTGACGTTGCAACAATGTCTCAGCTACCTATCTCCTACAGTGGGTCGTGGTAGGGCCTTCCAGGATTGCAGCTGCAAGGTGAATCTGACTATTGCTACAGTTTTTGCATCTTTGCTATGCAGCTCTGCAAGGAATACATTGTTTCCATGATACCATGAGAAGATTCCTAGAAGCTTCCTGGCTGTGTTTTCACTGACGTGGCAACGATGTGCATTCAGTTGACACACTAGCACTTAAGGCATGTGCAAGAACAGCAAGGTTTTGGGCAGGGGAGACATGCATAGTCACATAAGCTTCAAAAGATTCAACTCCTAGAGAGATATGGCAGCTGAGAAGCACACAGGATACATTGCTGTCGTGGAGCACGGTAGGTGACACACATGGCAAGGTCAGCTTGCCCACACCCCGGCCCAAAACCTACTACTCTTTTGTGGGATTATCACATGAGAGTGAAGTCATTGGTGTCCCCTCCAGCGCCGCTGCACTTTGATACCAAGTGGTAAACCGAGCTGATGGGTCTTTGATTTATGGTGTATGCTGTTTTTCTAAGTCTTCTGCTGAGCGTCCAGTAGAGGTGGAGTGTTCTGTTACAATGTGCTTAGTGTTGACAACAGGTCGTGGAGCGAGTTCAACCTGGATCAATGACTCTGGTGCCACCCATCACATGACATTTCATCGTCGTGATTTCTTTGTTTTTGGTCCTGTTGGGTATATTCAGTCCGTTCGCACAAGTTCTGATTAGTCCTTGCCTGTCCGGGGACTCTGGGTCGTATGGTTTGATGGTCCCATTTAGCCCCATTCAAATTTTGCTCCTTGTCCCTGCTTTTGAGCTGAGCCTGCTCTCAGTGTGTGCATGCACGAGGATGGTTCCTTCAATCAAGCACTTAGCAAACTCTGGCATGGTGAATTTCTGCGGCACTTGTGTCATAATGATCTGTGCCTCAGTTGTGGATTATTTGCATCCCCTATGTCCCTAGCTATGTATGTGTTTGTCCCTTGTGTTCTCTCCCCTGAGCTCCAGCGTTTGCGTCATGGTTAACTTTGTCCTATGAGCTTCAACACTATTTCAAAACTCATATGTACACATCCAGCTCTCGGTCTTGATGCGGCATCCTTAAAGAAGCTGTCCAGGACATTCTGCCTTTTATGCACTCACTTACCCCAAGTTCACCTCCTAGGCATTGCGCACATAGGAGCTAGTCCACCCGGAACTTCTCTGCCCTCTTCCAGTTCAGGCCCTCTCAGATCAAGGTCGGTACGTCTTTACCCTGACTGACGACTTCACTGAGATACGGTGGGCCTACCCTCCACCACAAGAGTGATGTCGTCTGGGCAGTTCTCTTGGTTTCATGATGGATGGACGATAGTCTCATTAAACACTCCATACGTTCCAGTCACATTGTGATGGTGACTCCCTAGGCAAGATAGATGCACTTTTTGTTGAGCATGGTGTCTTCCATCAGCTCACCGCCTCTGTTACTTCCTAGTAGAAAGGTGTGTCTGAGTGCCAGCACCGCATCGTTTGTGCCATGCAGTCTGAGTACAGCCTTCCTGACTCATATACCTTTGAGGGCATCTCCTACATACTGTAGATATAGAAATGCCTATGGCACGGTCCCATTTCAGACCATGTCACGACGTATGGGCTGTAGTTCAGCCCATACAGGTGGTGCGGCGGATGGAATCTGGAATCCGTCCGGGGTAAAGGGATACTCAACCGCCGGTGGTCCATGTTCAGCTCCAACTGGCTCCATAGACCCCAAGGCCCTTGAGGAAGTGACCAGGGCGGTCCCCTGGACCAGGGCAAGCCGCCCTTTGACTTTTCAAGCAAGAAAGGCGCTCCAACGAGCCGTTGTCTGCTCATCTCGGCGACAGCTCGCATCAGAGGCGACCAAAGGCAGCTCCACCAAGGGTTGCTTTGATGGGCGAGCAGGGGCTCTACTGCTTTGATTTAGGCGTAGTTGAATGCGTTGGAAAGCTTAGATCACAAGCTATACTAATGTGATGTATAATTGCTATTCTAAGTGACAAAATGTGTTTCTATTCAGTTTTACTGAATGCAACGTGTTCTACTCACTCACATCCGTGATCCTTGTGCTCCACACTCTTCACCAAAGATATCCATTGGCTGCCCCAAACACTGGTAGTGTGAACCAGCGAGAGCTAGGCATCCTTTAGGGTGCTTCCACACCCACTAGTGCCAACAAAGGGTTATGGGCCCACGTGCCCAAAGGACCCTAGCTTTCTTTCACGCTACCGCCGCGCCATGGCAACGATCGAGCAAGAGAGCATCGGCAACGTTTCCAAGTTTGATGGGAACGGTGTCCTTTGTGTAGATGGCAGTTTGAGGTCTACCTTGATGACAAAGGCCTGCTTGAGCTGGTCCGCCGCAACGCGCACTGATTCAAGGATTCACGGAGGCCACGGAGGCCTGGAAGAAGCTATGGACCATCTACCAGTCCACCAACCTTGCCAACCAGCTCTCCGTCTTCAAAAGCCCGACACTCTCCAATCCAAAGAAGGCGACGACATCATGGAGATCCTATAGCAGAACAAGTCCCTTACTGCCGAGTGTGTAGCCACCGGATGGAAGGTCGACCCTCAGCTGCAAGCCATGATTCTCCTCCTGGCCTTGCCGGACAATTGGAGTCCCATGATCACCGTGGTGGGCTGCTACTTTGCCGATGAGCTGAAGTACCCAAAGGTGGCTGAGTACGTCCACAATGAATGGATGCGGCGTGGTGGAAAAGAGAGCGGGGAAACGTCAAGTTCTGCCTATGCCGTCCACCCTCAAGGTGGAGGGGGAGGCAAGAAGGGGAAGGGTGCCAAGCAGGGCAATAAGAGAGGTGACAAGAATGGGGAGTGCTACGTGTGCGGAAAAGAAGGCCACTATGCATGCAACTGCCCCAATAGGAAGTCGGACCAGCCGGAGAAGGCTGGAAAGAAAGACCACCTAGCAATGATGGCAAAGGAGTCCGCCGACTTGACAGATCCGGGAGTCTCCGTGATTGACTCTGGATCGGGCCACCACACACAATGCAACCGGGCGGCATTCATCACCTATAGCTCCTCGTAGCAGCACATGACGGTGGCAAATGACAAAATAGAGTTGGCTGCAGGTGAAGGCAACGTTCACATCGAGATGGATATGGACGGGGAGGTTGTCACGAGCACAATTCATGACGTGCTCCACATGCCCAACTTTCGGGCAAATCTACTGTCAATAAGCCTCCTTACCAAAAAGAGGCTCAAGGAGCTCTTCAACAAGAAGGAGGCCATCATCTGCAACGAGGGGGACGACAAGGTGATCGCACACAGAAAGCGACAGGACAACGTTTACCTGCTCCGTGCAAAGACCCTTGGCAGCCGGGCGAGGCCCGACGTCACCCACCTCGCAAAGAAGGACGATGAAGACCTGGACCTGTGGCACCGCCGCCTGTGTCACATTGCTCCCTCAATTGTGAGGGACATGGCAAAGAAGGAAGTGGTACGTGGTCTTGAGGTCAAGAGCCTCGACGTAGCCAAGAATGTTGTGTGTGGGCTGTGCGTGGTCGGCAAGGGGACACGGTAGTCATTTGATGGCAAAGGGACACGTGCATCAGAGAAGTTGGAGGTGGTTCACACTGATGTGTGTGGACCATTCGACAGCTCCATGAGGGGCGCTCGCTACTTCGTGACCTTCATCGACGATCATAGTCGTAAGCTCTACCTCTACATCATGAAGAGGAAGAGCGACGTCTTGTCATGTATACAAGAGTTTCTGGCGGCAGTGGAGCGAGAAACAGGGTTGAAGGTGAAGGCCTTCCGGAGCAACAATGGGAGCGAGTACGAGGGCTGCTCAACATGGATGAAGAGCAAGGGGATCGCGTGGCAGAAAACTATGCCACATTTTTCGCAGTAGAATGGCATCGCCGAGAGGGCAAACCAAACCATCCTGAACATGGTCCGGTCCATGTTGTGCGATGTCGGCCTCGCGCAATGGTACAAGGGCTAGGTGGCACGGACAGCGGCTTACATCATGAACCCAACGTCGACAAAGCCGCTAAAAGATGCAGAGTCCAAGGTGTAGAAGGCGCTAGAAGAAGTGTGGAGCAGGAAGAAGCCAACTGTGGCCCACCTCCGTACGTTTGGATGTATTGCACATGCTGTTGTGCAAGCACGGGAGGGGCGGGGCAAGCTGGGCCAGCGGACTTGCCGGTGCATCTTTGTCGGGTACGAGAGCAGGAGCAAGGCATGCCGGCTCTTTGAACCACGGAGGCAGCAGGTCGTGAAGAGTCACGTCGTCACGTTCAACGAGTACAGCCGTTGGACGAACAAGGACGCGGGTCTCTCCAAGTGTGGGGACTGGCTGCCACTCCTCGAGGGGGAGACACCATAGGGCGCAAAAGAGGGTGAGGTCCAAGAAGATCCAACCGACGGGAAACATCCGGGGGATGGGGGAGCGGCTGATTTGCATTCAGCTAAGTCGGACAATGAGTCCAAAGCGTAGGCAGCTGTGGAGCTGAATGAGGAGGCGGGGAGTGAGCCCGCATCTCCATGGTCCTCGAGAGAATTCTCTCTCGAGGACCATGGATCAGGCCAGCGGTGCAAGTGATGATGGAAGAGGGCAACAGCAGGAGCAGCAGTGGCAGCAGCAGCAGCAACCTCGAGAGCAGCAGACCCGTAGAAGCGGACGCGCAAGAAGGACGGCAAAACGGTACAATGTCACGCAGGGCTTCTGGATAGGGTTCTCTCGTACGTCCTTTGCACAAGAGGAGCCGAAGATCGTCAAGGAGGCATTGCAACGTAGGGATGGGGCTGAGTGGGGGGGAGCTATAAAATATGAGATCACCTCCCATGAAGAGAATGGCACTTGGTAGCTGATTGACAGGCTGGAGGGTGCGAATATCATCTGCTCCAAGTGGATCTTCAAGAAAAAGCTCACCAAGGAGGGGAAGGTAGAGCGGTACAAAGCCCAGCTCGTGGCGAAGGGGTACACCCAAAGGAAGGGTGAAAATTATCTAGAAACCTTTGCACTAGTGGCAAATTTCGCCTCCATTCACTCCATCCTCTCGGTGGCGGCGGCGTGCAACCACGAAGTTCACCAAATGGACGTGAAAACTGCTTTCCTGAACGGCAACCTGGACAAGGAGGTCCTCATGGTGGTGCTAGAAGGGGTGGAAGTGCCGGAGGGGAAGATGTGCCGGCTTTGCAAGGCACTCTATGGGCTGAAGCAAGAGCCACTCATGTGGTACACGAAAATGGACGGCTTCATGGCCGAGCTTGGCTTCAAGCGCGGCAAAGTGGATCAAAGCGTGTATGTGAAGAAGCAGCCAGGGTTGCACCAGATTGTGGTCCTTTACATGGATGAGCTCATCCTCGTGTCATCGGACATAGAGGAGTTGGTGAACATGAAGCGGCAGATGGGCGGTCGGTTCAAAATGACGGACATGGGCAGGCTCAAGTACTACCTTGGCGTCGCAAACAAGAGGGACCGCAAGGCACGCACACTGGAGATGGGACAGGCAAAGTACGTGCAAGAAGTGCTCCGTCGCTACAACATGGAGGAGTGTAGCCCCATCAGCACACCCATGACCACGATGTGTGAGCTGAGCTTGAGCATGGGACTGAGCACGGACGAGGAGGAGGAGATGGCAGGTGTGCCATACCAGTCTGCTGTGGGGAGCATCATGTACGCCATGGTGGCAACGCAACCCGACGTGGCCTTCGTGGAAGGCCAAGTGAGCCGCTACGTTGCGGACCCCAAGCCGCTGCATTAGCAAGTGGTGAAGCGGATCCTTCGCTATCTCAAGGCAAAAAAATAGTCACTGCTCGTGTTTGGAGGGGGAGCGTTTGGCGACTGCCTTGAGTTGGTCCGCTACTCGGATGCTGACTGGGCTGGTGACGTGGATGACAGAAAATCAACGTCGGGGTACGTGTTTGTGATTGGTGGTACAAGAGTTTTGTGGGCGAGAAGGAAGCAGGTCTGCGTGGCGCTGTCCGGTACCGAGGCCGTGTACATCGCACTTGTAGAGGCTGCGAAGCAGGCGGTGTGGTTGCGGTGATTGCTGAAAGAGATTGGGGTGCCTCAAAAGAAGCCAACAGTGCTCAATGTTGACCACATGAGCGCCATCAGCCTCACCCAGAACCCAGTACTGCACAGGAGGACCAAGCACATCGAGATCCATCATCACTACGCAAGGGACTTGGTGGCGAAGGGAGATGTGACGATCGTGCATTGTGGCATGAAGCGCATGCTCGCCGACGCCATGACCAAGGCACAACCTAAGGACAGGCATGAAGTGAGCTACATGGAGCTCGGTCTGCGCTGTGAGGCTTGAAATGCTACAGGTTCCAAGGGCAAGGCATCAAGGCTGCGGTGCAAGGAGGGGATTGTTGACATGGTGTGCCCCTTGCCATGAGTGCCCTTGATTGTACTCCCTGGTTAGACCACTCATGAGTGGTAAAACACCTGATCTAACTATAGATTTGGATTTCTTGGATTTTTCCATGTAAGATCGAGCTTTGAATCGCTCGATTTGAGTGAGTATGCAGAAATTTAGCCCTACCCAAATTCAGGGTGGTGCGGCGGTTGGAATCTGGTATCCGTCCGGGATGACGGGATACTCCACTGCCGGTGGTCCATGTTCAGCTCCGACTGGCTCCATAGACACCAAGGCCCTTGAGGAAGTGACCAAGTAGGTTCCTTGGACCAGGGTGAGCCGCCGTTTGACTTGTCAATCAAGAAAGGTGCTCTAACGAGCCGTTGTTGGCTCGTCTCGGCAACGGCTCACGCCGGTGGCGGCCAAAGGCGGCTCCACCAAGGGTTGCTTTGATGGGTGTAGCAGCGGCTCACTGCTCTGATTTTGGCGTGCTTGGATGTGTTGGAAAGCTTAGATCACAGGCTATGAGAATCCAATGTAAAATCACTATGCTAAGTAACATAAACGTATTCCGGTTCAGTTATACTGAATGCGACGTGTTCTTCCCACTCACATCCGTGATCCTTGTGCTCCACACTCTCCACCAAAGGTGTCCATTGGCTGTCCCAAACACTAGTAGTGTGAACGAGCGAGAGCTAGGCATCCTTGAGGGTGCTTCCGTACCCAATAAAACCAACACTATCATGCACTACGCCATGCTAATCCAGCTGCCCGTTGCGGCATCATATCTGTTTTGCGCATGTTGCTACCTCTGGCTGCGTTGAGGTGATTTTGGTGCCGGTTGTTGGTCTTGTTTTCGCTCCTTTAAAACATCATCCTTGTCCTCAGACTCCTCTGTTTCGGCTGCTACATCCTGTGCCACAGTGGACGCTACATCCATATATGCCCAATGGTAGTTGTTTCACGCACTCATTTTCTAGTGCATTGTGGTGGTGCGCTTACACCACGAGAACACACGGGGGAATGTCGCAGGCAGTAGCCTCATCGGCCTCAACAAAGTAGAGTACCAGTAAAGCAGAGAAGATGAGCAACCACCAAAAATGGCGGATCCGACTCAAGCCCGCTTTGAGGCGGGCATGCCCAAATTCACGGGGACAAGTTTTCCCTTGAGGAAATGGCAGTTTGAGATTGTCATGAACATGCGTGCCTACGTCGACATCCTAAAAGGGACCACGACAGCACTCGCCGATGCAACAATGACTATGCATGCGGGTAACCTTGCAGCATGGACAACAAAGAACAACATGGCTCTCATCATACTTGTGATGTCCATTAACGAGACTCAACACTCCCACATCACAGGATGCACGTTGGCTACCGAGGCCAACGCAAAACTCTCACGTGTGCATCAATGAAATGCTCCAGCAAACCGTCTCTTCATCTTTTAATGGTTGATGTTGATGAGGGTGACGAAAGGAGAATCAAGACCCCCATTTTTGCAGTCGTTCGACAACATGCTGCATGAGGTCCAGCAAATGGAATGGAATCTCGACTCCAAGATGCGTGCCATGATCCTTTTGCTGACGCTGCCAAAAAGCTCTACGCCCTTGATCAGTGTAAGAGGTAGATCTGATGTATGAGGCCGTTGCCTAACACATCCGCAACGAGTCCATGCAACGTAGTGGAAGTGAGGCAAACATTTCAGCCTATGCCTCTCGCTTCAGTGGACAAGGTGCAAGCTCTCGCTCCACTCAAGGCAACAGCGGAAATAGTGGCAGTAAAGGGAAAGGCAATGGTGGCGGGAAGAGTTCCAACTGTGGCAAGGCTCGACACTTGGCTAGAGACTGCCCTAGTCCTATGAAAGAAGGCAAAAAAAAAGGTGGGAAGGAGAAGAAGGAGCTTACCAACATGATAGCTGAAGGGTTACCCATGAAGGGGGCAGCGCTCCTTAGGCCAAGGGCATTCGCCCTTGACTTGGGCACATACCATCACTCCTCAAAAGAGAAGGTTGGATTCGTCTCCATGGCCGAGTCTGACATGCACATCAAGTGTGTAAACAACGGGGTCCTCCACGCCATGGGTGAAGGGGACATGGTGATTCAACGTGAATGGTGCCAAGAAGCAAGTCTGTTTTCAAAAGGTAGTATACATGCCCTCCTTTTCAGCGAACCTGCCATCGGTCTCACAAATCACCGACAACAGCATATCAGTGGTTTTCACCAACAAGGAAGCCGTGGCCCTCAAAAATGAGGACATCACAATTTTGTACACCAAAGATGACCTCATGCTTCACGTTCCAAGAGTCGACGGCCTCTACGTGCTTCAAACCAAAGTCACCAAGGCGTCGGATGAGGGACTGGTCTGTGCCACCAAGACGATGGCACCGAAGCCAAAGGATGCACCGCCGGCGACAATTGAGGCCGCCACATCATCCAAGGACACTGACGCTGAGTTGTGGCACGAGCAAGGCCACGTGGCCAACAGCACACTATAGAAGATGCAGGATCAAGAGGCAGTCTACGGAATGGAAGGGTCCACCATGAAGCATGGAGAAGAGTGTGTGTTGTGTGAACCATGCCTCCTAGCAAAGGCAAAGAAGAAGCCGTTTGGGGGAGGAGGTCAACGAGCGGAGAATGTTTTGGACCTAGTCCACATTGACGTGTGTGGACGGTTTTGCATGACGTCTAACGGATGAAAAAAGTACTTCTTGACCTTCATTGACGACCACAGTTGCAATTTGTGGATCTACTTCCTCAAAACAAAGAGAGAGGTGAAGGTGAAGCTCCTGGAGTTCGCCGCCATGGCATAGCAGCAAACGTCCAAGAAGGTGAAGACGCTTTGAAGTGAAAACGGATGTAAGTACGAGACATGCAAGCCTTGGCTCAAGCATCATGGCATCCATTACAAGCAAACTACCCCTTACAACCCCCAAAGCAATGGAATGGCCTAGAGGATGAACCAGACTCGACTCGGCATGGTATGAAGCATGCTCTTTGACGCCAGAATCCAACCTCACTTTTGGGCTGAAGCTACAACAACGGCCTACTACCTCTTGAACCTCATACTAGCAACCGCCTTGCAGAGGTGTGGAAAGGAGCAAGACAAGCAGGTGAGAATCCCAGAAGAAGCATGGTCAGGAAATAAACCCAGCGCCTCTCACCTAAAGGGGTTCCGATCAACTGCATGGGTGGAGATCCAGTCGGGAGAAGGTGGAGGCAAGCTAAACGCCCGTTCCAAAAAGTGCATCATGGATGGGTGCGACACGTCACACAAAGCCTATCGGCTTTGAGACCAGGCAGCATGCAAGCTCGTGAGGAGCCGCGACATTGGGTTTGATGAATGCACCCTTGGAAAGGGAGAGTTGTTGGACCGGATCCTTGCTCCCAAGGCGGGAGAGTGGATAGTGCTGCTTGAGTCCGGAGACCAAGCACCCAAGAACTGGCGCGCATTGCTAGTAGGTGGTACAAATGGGAGAGCAGCTGCGTAGGATGATGCAGCATCTGACATGGACGCAGATACCGAAGCGGCCGGGGCATCCAAGTCTGACTTGGAGTCTAACAACTCCTCTGACGACAACAATGACAACACACCACACCTGTGGTAGCTCCATCAGCAAAGCACGAAGCGGCACCAGCACATCGTCACAGTATGCGACCAAAGAAAGCATCTTTGCGATATGAGGATGATTGGACTGGCCTTAGTTGGTCGTGCATGACTCAAGGAGAGCCATCTAGAATGGCGGAGGCGATGAATGGCCCGAATGCGGCCAAGTGGAAAGAGGCAATGGACAACGAGCTTACATCCATTGCTGAGAACGGCACGTGGGTACTGGTGGATAGATCCGACGAGGCCCACGTGGTGGGATCCAAGTGGGTCCTCCGAGTGAAGAAGAAGCAAGACGGCAAAATCAAAAAGATCAAGACGAGGGTAGTAGCAAACGGGTTTTCTCATGCCCGGGCTCCGAGAATGACAAGACGTTTGCACCCTATGTGAGATTTTCCTCCATCCGCTCTCTCCTAGCCATCGTAGCCACAAAGAACCTAGAGATACACAAGATGGGTGTCACGACAGCTTTCCTTTATGGAAAGCTCAACAAGGAAGTGCAGATGGAGGTGCCCACAGGAGTCAAAGCTCCCAAGGGCAAGGTGTGCCAGTTGCTGAAAGCACTATACGGGCTAAAACATGCCCCAAGGATGTGGTACAAAGAGATGGACGGTTTCATGACCGGTCTCTCATTTGCGCATTGCCAAAATGACCCAAGCATGTAGGTCCACGATGATGAGAGTGGGATGATGCTCGTTGCACATTATGTACATGATCTGATCATCTGCTCGTCTTTGGTCAAGCTGCTTGATGAGCTGAAGCTTAACGTCAACAAAAGGTTCAAAAAGAAGGACACAGGTCTGTTAGCTACTGAGCTTACACCTCTTGTAGAGAAGCCGCAAAATTGAAAAGCTCACAAAGGTTTTTTGGCCTTCTTCCTTTGTAGACATGTGTCATGCGCCTCAAACTTCATCAGGCATACACTTCACCTTCAAGAGTACTAACGCCTTAGCATTACATCTCAAGAAGAGCTCAGGTCGTCAATATGCAAGAGAGCATCAAGCAAGGGTTGATTGATCAGCATGCAAGACAAGTTCGTTTATACCTGTCTGTCTAGTCTTAGAACTCCAAAGCACATTCCTGGGAAGTGGCCTAAACCAGCCACATCAGGAATAGACTCACACAAGAGGCTTGACACATAGGTATCCTAGTGTCAAGATGACAGACCAACCATGTCGCGTCCAAGAAGCTACAGACTCTCTTTCTTGGAAGCTTCCACAGAAAACAAGATATGCATGGGGCCAGGATCGAATTCATGACCCCTAACTTGGCCAAATCAACAAAATGGCCAAGGTAACCACTCATCCACATCGTGTACTCACAGATTATATGTCACATAAGACAGAGCATAGTTGATTCACATCACAGTGGATCCAGGGGGGCATAATTCCACAAGGGGCAGAGAATTCCTGATTCATCCTAAAACACCAAACAAGGTGCAAAACCTATCAACAAATCTCTCCAATACACCTTGCCTCAGTGAGCATCATCATTCATCATCACTTGCGTTGACCATGCCGATACTTTGCGTGCCCGCCTGGTGGAGATCCTTGTCGAGTGGCTTTGCAAGCATGTCAGCCCAGTTCAACTTGGTAACGACATACTCAAGCTCCATTGTCTGCTTGTAGACCAAGTCTCGAGCATAGTCGTAGCGGATCTCGATGTGCACCTAGAGAGGACGCGGTTCTTGGACATGTCAATCGCGCTCATGTTGTCGATCTTGATGACCGTTGCCTTTGCCTGTGATGCCTTCATCTTAGAGAGAAAGCTTCGTAGCCACTACGTCTCTTTACATACCTCAGCCAAGGCAATGTACTTAGCTTCAGCTGTTGACAAAGAGACACATTCTTGCTTGCAACTTGCCCAACAGACTGCACCTCCATTCAGTATACACGCGAAGCCGGAGGTAGACTTTCTGTCATCGATGTTCTCACCCCAATCAGCATCTATGTAGCACATGAGACGGAGTGACACAGATCCAGCGATGCCTCCAAAATGGAGCCCCACGTGTCGCGTCCCCTGAAGGTAGCGCATAATGCGCTTCATGGCGTGCCAATGAAGTGGACCAGGATTGGCTGTAAACCGGCTCACTTGCCCAACAACATGGGCTATACCTGGTCGGGTGGCGACCATGGCATACATCAGGCTGCCCACTACAAAATGATATGGGATGCATAGCATGTCAGCTTTCTCCCCTTTTTTGGATGGGGACATGGAGGTGGGGAGTTTGCACTCCGAGCTCATGGGTGTGCCGGTAGGCTTGCAATCTGCCATGTCGTATCATTTGAGGATAGAGTCGATGTATTTTGTCTGGTTCAGGCTGGAGGTACCTGCTGCTCTGTCGCGCTTGATGGCAATTCCAAGATACAAGTCAAGAGGACCCATGTCCTTCATATCAAATCTGCTACTGAGCTGCCCCTTGAGTTCGTGTAGTAGCTACATTGAAGAAGAGCATATAATCAGGTCATCAACGTACAAGGGGACCAACATACTCCCTTTTTTGCTCTCATGCACGTACATGCTTGGGTCATTGTCGTAGTTGAGGAAGGATTCCTTGGCCATGAACATTTCCATTTCCTCGTACCAAAGTCTTGGCGCTTGTTTTAGCCCAAAGAGCGCCTTCACGAATCTGCACACCTTGCCATCCGGAGCATCAACCCCCTCCGGAACCTCCATCAATACCTCCTTGTCAAGTTTTCCGTAAAGGAAGGCTGTCTTGACATCCATCTGGTGGATCTCCATGTTCCCGACAGCAACAATGGCGAGCATCAACCGGATGGGAGCGGATGTCACAACTAGAGCAAAGGTCTCATCGTACTGTATGCCACGCCTTTGGGAGAACCCCCTTGCTACCACGCATGCCTTGTACTTGTTTATCTTGCCATCGTGTTTTTCTTTTACTTTCAGCACCCACTTGGAGCCCACCAAATGAGCCCTGGCGTGTCTGTCCACCAACACCCATGTCCCATTCTCCTCAATGGAGCTGAGTTCACTGCGAATTACGTCATCCCACTCTGCTTTTTCAGGCCAAGTGAGTGCCTCTACGACAGACGTTGGTTCCTCTTGAACCAATAATGAATAGTTGAAGCCTGTCCATTCACTCCTATCTGCGTCATAATGTTGTCGAGGTACTTAAAGGCGTGAACTTCTCCTTGAACCTGGTGGCTGGTGCTGTTTATGTGGATGCTGGAGGTCTGGTTTGTTGTTGATGATGGGAGAGGCATCCTCCTCATGTTCTGGAAGATCGAATACGTCTGAATCAGAGTCTGATTCCTCCGAGTCATCTTCATGAGCTCCTCTCCATGTTGCAGCACCCATCTCATGCCATTATG
This sequence comes from Penium margaritaceum, assembly GCA_023375785.1. NCBI lineage: Eukaryota > Viridiplantae > Streptophyta > Zygnematophyceae > Desmidiales > Peniaceae > Penium > Penium margaritaceum. The sequence goes on from SZWC01026466.1 coordinate 22,310, forward strand.
CTAGTGCTTTGTCTCCTTCTTCAAGGAGAGTGAGCCACTCTCCCTGTTTTGGAGTGTTCTCAAGTTTGAGAATATCTCCCTCACTTGAAGAAATTTTGTGGAAATCCACGTCTTTGCTGCAGATGACCTTCTTGGCTCCTTGGTCCCACAGTCGATAAGTTTTGTGGGTGGTGTCATAGGTGATGAAGACACACTTTCGTGCTCTTGCATTGAGCTTTCCAGGACCCTCACAAGCCTGGACTTTGGCAAAGCCGATGCAACCTAACACCTTGAGGTGGGAGGCGTCCGGCTTCTTACCTGACCATGCTCCTTGAGGCATCTTCAGCTGTTGTGTCTGCTTCTTCTTGCCTCTCCTTCGCAGAGCTGTTATAAATGTGAGGTTCACAATATAGGTAGCCGTACGTGCTGCTTCTGCCCAAAAACTTGGAGGCAGCTTGGCCTCAACTAGCATGCGCCTAGTCATGCCCAGGAGGGTCTGGTTCATCCTCTCTACCATGAAGTTGCTTTGAGGTGAGTAGAGAGTAGTTTTCTGGTGTTCAATTCCCTGCAACTTGAGCCACTCCCTGCATGCTTCGTACCCTCCCCCATTGTCTGTCATGAATGCTTTCCCCTTCTTTCCACTCCATCGCTCAACCATAGCAACAAAGGCCTGCAGATTCTCCTTCACCTCAGTTTTCTTTTTCAAAAGGTATATCCAGACTTTGCAGTTATTGTCGTCGATGCATGTGAGGAGATGTCTGCTGCCTCCATTTGACGGTATGCAAAAGGGACCACTCACGTCAGAGTGGATGAAATCAAGAGGTGCGAGAGCACGCGTGCCATTGCGCTTGAAGTGTTTCCTTTTTTCCTTGCCTAGAAGGCATGGCTCACACATGATCCCGGCTCCGTCTGGATTTACTTTCTGAAAACTGAAACGTGAAAGAGGCCAAGGTAGTCCTTTAGACTACCTTGTCAGTGCAACTGCTGAGAAACTGCAAAGTCTGGATATACTTTCTCACGAGAAAAACCTCTTTCACGAGAAACTGCAAAGTCTGCAAGTAAAAAGTCTTTGCTTCCCCATCAATGGAGGCTGTGAAAGACGTCAAGGTAGTCCTTTGGACTACCTACAGGATGAAGGACCTTGGTCCTGCAATTGTGTTTCTTGCGATGGAGATTGTACATGATCGTCAATGACAAAAACTCTTGTTGTATCGGGCACATTACGCTCGTATTATGGGGGAGCGGTTTTCTGACCTCCTTGGTGTAGTTCCCACAGCCTCCAACCTCATCACACCTGACGGACAGGATGCTCTGAAGGTGGATGATCCAGCACAGCTTGGGGACATTACATAGACATGACCTTGCACGTAGCCCATTAGAGGATGAGTATGTTTTGATAAGGACTGGGGTTATTGAGGCGGTGTGGCTTTAGTGTCTGTTCCGTGAGTTACGTTGGTCTGTGTCTTGTGTCATTCTCAGGTGTGACAGCAAGAGTGCTTGTGCAACATTAGAGAACTCTGGTGTGTTTCATACATGTACGAAGCAAGAATCTGTTGAGCATCACTTTGTGCATGATCTTGTGTAGTCACAGGTGATCTCTGTCATATGGGCTGGCACGGACATGTAGTAGGCTGACTTCCTGACCAAGGCACTCACACAAAACACTCACGGTGGCCATTCATTCTATCAGGCTTCGCCCCTTGCGTGAGAGTGGCTGAGAGTGGGTTGGATGAATATGGAGAATTGATCATCTCGTTGTGTACCTGTGTCAGTTCTGCACGTGTATGGACATGCAAACCATCAGGTCATGGGGGAGTGTTGTGATGTGCGTCATCCCCGTCTAATTTCATAACTTACTATGACCACTCCGGTATGTCCATGCTTGTCCAGATCCCTCATGCCGACCCGGTTGGCACCCAATCACCGATAGGTAGTGGCTCCACCCACCAGTAGCTACCTCACATCTACCACGATGTATCGGGTGCTTCCAAGGGTGCTCTGCAGTTTTTCTACAACTGCTAGAGTTCTTTTGGTGGACTGGCTCTTGAGCCTAATTTACATGTTTTGCATTGTGTGTCCATTCATTGATGCCAAAAATTGTGTGTGTGACCAGTCCTTACGTCCGGCTTCAGATCTTCCATCAATAAGTTCATACGGTGTTGTGCTTGGATGCCTGTGCGTAGAATTATAGCCAAAAAGTGGTTTTGGGCATGCTTAAGGACAAACAACACTGTCGCGTCCATCACCCGCAGTACGCCATGGCAGGTATTCATGATGTGTGCTTTTCATTTTTCATTTCTCTCTGGATTACTAGGCTATTGGAGAATATTGTTGATGTGTGAGTCATGGTGACCTCTCGACTTGTCGTCATGGCTCGCCGGTATTCCAGGACACTTGACGACTACTTTCACAGCGTTAGTACTAACAGGCGCGCCCTTACCTGCGCTCCAGGGTTTTCTCAGTGACCACCTCCCGGGGTCCATTTTCTTAGTGGTACTATCCTTCTGCATTCATGATCCATTTGCGTGGAGTTTCTGTTTCTGCACCTGGCGCTTCTTTCGGATTGTCATACCGACAACCGAGGAGTCCGTATGCCTGTCGAGTTCCGCCTTGTAGTTGTTCCGGAGCTTGCAACCGGTTGGCCTATTTTTGACCGGATGGTTGGCACCCGTGTACGTGCCACAAGGCTGCTATCCAATTCGTACCCCGCTCTTGCTGCTTTGTCTCTCCGTCTCGTGCTCCATACAATGCACTCTTGTTGCCATTATTTTGTAACCATTGCTTGCTAGTGGTGACTGGCATGTGCGGGTCATAGGAAAGTGTTGGTGTGTGAGTCATGGTGACCTCTGTACTTGTCCTCGCATCTTGCCAGTATGTCGGCACACTTGATGGCTACTTTGACAGCGTCAGAACCAGCCGGCGCACCCTTACTTCCCCTCCAAGATTTTCTCGGTGACCAACTCTTGGACTCCATTGTTTCAGTGGCACTATCATTGCATGTTCATGATCCATTTGCCTGGAGTTTATGTTTCTGCACCTGACGCTTCCTTCAACTTGTCATTCCGACAACCAAGGAGCTTGTACGCCTGTCAGGTTCCCTCTGACAATTGTTTTGGAGCTTGCAGCCAAGTTAGCCAATTTTCTGACTGGTTGGTTGGACTTGCGCGCCTTGTGGCATGTACGTGGATGAGACTAGACGTATACACTTGTCTGTTGTTTCCTTGCTTAACTTCTATTTTTTCAAATGTATCTTCACCGTCTCTCCACCTTTTGGAACACCGTTCATTCCGTCGTGTTCTATGCAAATACCCTCTCCTGTTGAACGTTGCTTTGGGGTTTCTCCATTCCCTCATGGTAACAAATCTATAGAGAGAGATACAAGAGTTTCATCCCACCACACAGCACGCAGCAATGGCTCCGAATGCATCTGGGTTGGATGGGGCTGGGCTGGGTGGGGCGTACAGGTCCTGGGGACATGGAGGACCTGAGCTGAGGGCTCACATCACGTTGTCCTCCGGTAGAGCCAGAGGTGGAATGCTGCCAAGATGTCTTTGGAATTTTCCCTCATCGCGGCTGCCTTCTTGGCAGCAACGTACAGAAATTGTAGTGGCAGCTTAAGCCACCTTTGCGGAATCAAAAGTTGCTTTCGTGGTAGCAGCCACACCCGGCTTTCTCTGTAGCAGCTGCGGCAATGGTGCTAACCCCCTGGCTACACTACATCTTCGTGTAGCAGCCAGAGCAGCCCCACCAACAGTATAATCTATAGCAACATCAGCTAAAGCAACATCACTAGTAGCACTAGCAGCAGCAGCCGTCGTAGTAGAAATGGCAGCAGCAACAGCCGCACTCGCAGCATAGCAGAAGCCGCACTTGCAGTAGCTACAGCAACAATCGTTGCAGTACCAACAGTAGCAACAACAGCAGTGGCAGTCACATTCATAGCAGCAGCTGTAGCAGAAGCTACAATAACAGGTACAACAGAAATTGCTGGAGCAACAATAGTTGTAGCAGCAGCTGTAGCTGTAGCACTTTCCACATTCACAACAGTAACTCCAGTAGAACCTACAGCAGCATTCGCAATTGTACAGCAACAGCAGCATCCATAGCAGTAGCAGTAGGCACGACAAATGTGCTCACCGCCACCGACCAAGCTTGTTAGCCGGTGAGAAGCTGCTTTGTAGCTTCTCCAGCCTGACTGTTGGCAGGATCAATCAACGACCTCATGGATCGACAAGTTCATCTATTGATGGGCTCGTCACTTGCACCTTTCTGTTTGGGAGTGAGGGTCAAGCGTAACCTCCCTACAAAGAGAAGAAAGAAGAAGAAACTTGGTGGGGGATAGGCAATGAGCCTTTTCACCCCTCTCAAGCCCCACATGACCCCAGGTCTGGCCCACACTGTCGACTTCTCCTTGGTGGTTTAACTTTTCCATTATTCCTTTTTCCTTTCATTTTGTTTTTCCTTTACCTTTGTTTTTCTATTCTCTCCTCCTTTCCTGCACGTGGTCAAGAACCTGGAGACTAGATTGTTCCATTCTTGAATTTTTTCGGTTGCCTCAGGAGACTGTGCATCCCCATCTTCTTTGGTCAAGACCCTCACATGTGGGATTCCGACCCCGTGTGGTGGGAGACCACGACCGTCATGACCTTGACGGTTCCAACACCCAGTTGGGCTTCCATGCATGCCTCTTTGGTGGTGGTTGTACCCCACCCAAGATGGCATTGGCTTCCCCCTCCCTACTATGCTACAGTCTATGGGCTGCCTTCTTTATCCTACACCCCTCCATCATGGCTCCATTCCGCAGCTCCATCTTTCTTTACGCCACCAGCTTGGTCTTTTTCCAAGTTCGTGCATAGTCCGGACACATCTGCTCCAGCCTCCACCTTCCCTTCCCATCCACGGCCTCAGGTTGTCCAATCCAGTGTGAGTTTGACTGTCGAGTGTGGGGATCACCATTACTTTTCGGATGGAGCCCTTCAGGACATGCCAGATGGTGGGGTTGTGTCGTCTGTTGAGTGGGTTGAGCATTGCCAGTCGTTCACCTTTTCCCGTCTCCTTGCTATGACTTCTGGTCTTTCTCCATCCTGTCATGTCCTCACTTACAGTGTCACATAATGGCATGTGACCCCTTTGTCTCGTGTGTCAAGTGGATTCTGGATTATCCATTCCAGACCCACTCATCACATGATGTCCTCTTGTGCTGAATTTGTCATGTTGGATCCTATCGGTGACGTATACTTCGTTCCGTAATGGCTTCGGCCAGATGTTACAAGCTCAATGTGTTCATGTTGTGCATTTTGTCGGCCCGTTGGGTGATTTCTTCTTACCTGATGTCCTCTTTGTCCCTGCGCCTGAAGGCAGCTTGCTGTCTGACACCGAATTCGATGATCAGGGCATGGACTTTGTCTCATCTTGTGGCGTTGGTGCTGTAGTCATCTAGCCATCTTGTTCTTCGTGGTCTGCATTGCGACAACTTGTATCGTTTGCCCTTGTTTGTAGCGGCCACTACACCTGCGCATGTGCATGTTTCTCCCTCTCTTTGTGCTTCACATACATGTTTTCTCCATTGCCACCTGTGTCATGTGCATACTGCCGCCATCCATATCATCTTGCACCATCAGCTTGTTGTTGGTTTTGTCCCTGGCACATTTCCCGTGCCATGTACTGCTGACTGCCTTGATTGTGCACAAGGCAAGCTGCATCGCCCAACCTTTCCATTGTCTGACTCTCACACATTGCACTTCCTTGTCCTTCTCCATGCAGACGTCATGGGCCCACTCCCTGGTGAATTTCTGAGGGGTGTTGGTTGGTAGGTCTTCTATCTTACGGATGATTTCTCTCACTTTTGATGGATATTTGTCCTTCGCCTGAAAAGAGATGTTGGGCCCACGATCGAGTCTTGGCATTCCATTTTGATTGTGGTGGGGAGTTCATGGGCTCCATAGCCCGCTTCCTCCAGTCTCAAGGAGTGCATCTGGAGTTCTCTGCTCCACATGCACCACAGCAGAACAGAATGTCACAGACATTGGAACTCTATTCTTGCTCATGGTATCTGCACCCTACTTGTCGAATCTGGCCTCCCTCTTTTCTTTGCCTTCGAGGCCATGTCATACATGACATGGATTTGAAACCGTGTTCTCCACAGTCTGTTGCCTCATCATGTCACGACAGTCAAGTGATGGTATGGTCGTCGTGCTGGCCTTCGCCTCGCTCGTGTTTGGGGCACCACTGCTAGAGTTTGCCTCCGTAAGGACCAACATGATGGCAAGCTATCTCCTCGAGGTCGCATGTGCCCTTTCCTTGGTGTTTCCTCTCAGTCCAAGGCCAGGAGCCTTTGGGATCCAGAGCATAGTCGTGTTGTTGAGACTTGTGATGCTCTCTTCATTGAGAGCACCTTATCACGTGATATTGCTCATTGTGTTCCTTCAATTGTGCCCTTCTCTTGTCTAGGAGGAGGTGGTATATGTGGAGTATCCTTTGGGAGAGGCTGCACTGCATATCTCACTACATCATCACCTACATCATCTCCTGTTGTGTCTACATCACCACCAGTGTCACCTCCTATCATGTCTACATCATCGTCAGTGTCATCTCGCATCGCGTCTACGTCATCGCCAGGTTCACCTCATATTGTGTCTGTGTCGTCATCTGTGTTCTCTTATGTTCTGCCTGTGTTGACGTCTGCATCATCTCCTGTCGCGTCTGTGTCGACACCAACCTCATCTAAGGTCAAGTTCGTGTCACCACCTTTGTTATCTCCTTTCGTTTTGTTGTCATCTGTATCATCCCCTACCACATCTATGTCATATTCTCCTGTGTCGTTTCCTGCATTGTAGGTTGTGGTTCCATTGGTAGCGGACCAAGTGGCACCCTCGCAGCCTCCCATCTCACCATTTGTTTGTGCGTCAGGAGGTCGTCTGAGACCTTTGCAGTCTTCACCTCACTCTGCCCCGCCTACCAGTCGTACAGCCTTGGCTGGCCAATCTGGACACGTGAGGTCAGTCCGTTCAATTTACGGTGGTGTCTTTAACCACACACAGCCTACTCTTGTCTTTGGCCTTCATGCTCTTGGATTGGTGGCGGTTGTGGTACAGCCAAATTCCATGCTTGAATACTCTCAAATTACTGATGATTTCTACCAAGTCATTGAGGCAGCTGTGTCTGTCCGGCCTCCGCCACATCCCTCAGTCGCCACCCCACTCATTGCAAGTGGTAAAATGACACGTGTACCTGGACCAAACACAGTGCAACAAGCACTCTCCGTTGCAGATGAGACTCTCTGGGAGCAAGCGATGCACAAGGAACACGCTGCAATCAAGGAGCATGGGGTTTATGAGAAGGTTTGGCCACATCTTCCTAGTCAGAGGTAGAACTGTCTCATGGAAGAGTAGCATGAATGATTACGTTGCATGGAGCTCAACTGAGGTTGAGCATGTCCCATTGGGGATTAGGGTTTGTAAGAGCATTTGGTTGTGTTGTCTCGTGCAGTAGCTACGCTGGCCCATCGGCTGCATCACCATTCATTGTGACAATGATAGCACGTACCGCATAGCATGCCATGATAGCATTTGTCACACAACCACATAACACAACAACATTGAGCATCACTTTGTATGCAATCATGCTTCATATGAAAATGTCTTTGCTTTGATGTCGACACGCGGCAATAGCATGTAGATTTCTTCACCAAAGTGTTGTGTAGTTGCAAGTTTGAGTTTGCGGTGCAAAACGTTAGGCTTCTTGCATATGCTCTTCCTGCTACCATTTTCCTACCTTGCTCTTACAGCTTCATCTCTCTGCCAGCAATTCTTGTGTAACCGTGTCTTTTGCTCCTTACGATGCACTCTCGTTGCCACTGTTTTGTGACCCTTGCTTTCCAGTGGTGACTAGCATGTGCGGGTCATGGGGGGGAGTGCTAGTGTGTGAGTCGTGGTGACCTCTAGACTTCTCGTCACGTCTTACCGGTATGTCGGGACACTCGACGGTTTCTTTGACAACGTCAGCACCAGCCGGTGCACCCTTACGTTCTCTCCAAGGTTTTCTTGGTGACCACCTTTTTCAGTGGCACTATCCTTGCATGTTCATGATCCAATTGCGTGGAGTTTATGCTTCTGCACCTCGTGCTTCTTTCTGTTTTTCATTCCGACAACCAAGAAGCCCGTACACCTGTCAGGTTCCCTCTTGCTGTTGTTTTGGAGCTTAGAGCCGGGTTAGCCTGTTTTCTGACCGGTTGGTTGGACTCGCATGCCTTGTGGCACGTACGTGGGTGAGACTATACACATACACTTGTGTTTTGTTTCCTAGCTTAACTTGTACCTTTTGAAATTGTACATTTACCATCTCTCCACCTTTTGAAGAACCGTTCATTCCATTGTGTTCTTGCAACGTACCCTCTCCTATTGTATGTTGCTTTGGGGATTTCTTCATTCCCTCACATATGAGACCTTGTGCATCTCCCTAGCCTAACCCTTACTTTTTCTTGCACATGCTTGCTTGCTAGTACGCCAGCTGACTGGAGAATGTCTCCACTTCAACAGCAGCAAGGCTAATAAGTTTCCTAGCCTCACTTAGCTTGAGAGCCTAGGACCCAACGATGAATTATTGTGATTCTTGTCATTGTGTGTATGTTCTCAGCTTTCTAGATACTTGTCATCTGAGAACACAAATTGTTGCGTACAATTTCTATTCTTCCAAATCCTTGAATTGTCCCTGGTTTGCGCGTCATCCAGATGAACCACATAAACTTTGCTTGGCATAGCAACGGCCTAGCATTAAGTTCAAAATGGATACAAGTACCAAAGGTTCTTGCTTCAATGCCACCTTTGACTCAAGGTATTTGCCACATCTTTTGGTTAATCCCTGATGCCATTATACATCTTCATTAGGGATAACTGCGGATTCTCAGAGCGCTCGTCTATCGGATGCCTATCTGGGACTATTCATAGCCATGGTAGCAGCAATCCCATGAAGTTAAATTTTGTTTTTGACTAGCGGTGGATAAAACAGTCACGAATGGTGTGTTCGGGTCAGTAGTACTATCTACATTATTTCATCTTGCTTACGTTCAATTTCTAAAACTCTGGTCAAATCGACACTTCCAAGCTGATGAACCATAAGCGATTCCGTTGGTTACCAGACCAGAGCAGTTGTTCATCATAGTTTGCACATGTTTCACAGCTTTTCGTAGAATGTTTTGTGTTCAGCCAAAATATATGGGAAGGATTGCGTAGCCTAGTGGACCACATGTGTCTATCTAAAGATAAGCTGTTCACTTCCCTTTGCTGCTCGATCGGGGTATCTGGTCTGCGAGGATTGGATGAAAGGTTAGGATGTTGATGCTCTTCCACTGCGGCATTTACTAGACATGAGAGCGTGTCAATGTCATCGCAGAATTATGCGGTGAAAAAACAAGCACCTGCCCTCTGTTACGTCCCTGACGTACAAGTACCTAAACCTCGCAAGTGGGCATTTGCATCCTTACATCGTTTGACCGAGGTCATTTTGGCCAATTGCCTCGACCTCAGGTTTTTTGTTCTTGAAGTTTCGGACAGCTCCAACCATCTTCTAGAAGGGTCGATAGAAGTATTACGAAATACATCGATTTCTTGTATCGTTTGGTTGACTTCTTGATGGTGCTAAACTTTTTTAAAGAAGCGCCTCGATATTCTCCAAGTCCCCCGACTTCTCAACAGAGCTTCTTGAATCAGCCACTCGCTGCTTGACTCACATGCGTCGCTTGGCACGAGCGCCAAAGACCCGACATATGCCTCATTCGTGTTCTCGGCATTGTATACATGTGCTCAACTTAATTGACACTTGTCATCAAAGTACACCTGCTGCTAAATACGAGTTATCCATTTGTCCCAAACACCCAAATCGCATTTTGTCCTGTACCTCATCCCAGTGAACCACCTACGTTCCGCTCGATGTAACAATTGGTATCAGAGCGCGGCAACACTAGAGGCACAACTGATGCATGAAGTACATGGTAACAACCTCGTACGAGTCCTCGGCGCATCTCCATCATTAAAAAGATTGCAGACTGTGCAACGACAACGGTGAATGGAGCAGGCACACCCGGCGACGAGTAGCAGTCCCTACCGAGTGCTCCGGCAATGGCAGATCAGTAGCACATGAAC
>SZWC01026468.1:0-13573 GCA_023375785.1 Penium margaritaceum
TATGGCTGCAGCTGCCGGCGGTGAGGTCGGGTGACTGAGCGAATGTCTGAAGCACTTCGTTCATCGACACCAACAGTGTTGTCTTGCGATGCGGTCTCCCGTGCAGCAGCCACAGCGAGAGTGAGGGAGTCTTCGAGAAGAGTGTCCACCAGCGTCAGTTGCGTCTGCGAGACAACCACTCGGCATCAAGGGAAGGAGACAGCGCTGTGAGGATCAGCAGATGTCATGCAGGGGAGGAAGCACAGGGAAGAAATCATTTCAGTGGCCACTGGCATTTTCTAGAGATGCCAGTGGCCACTGATGCACCTGCAGCAGTTGACAACCAAACCAACCACTGGATCTGAAGCCGCCGGCCCGTAGCCCATGCTGCCAGTCTGTAAGAACACTGAACAAAGACGCTGCGCCTTTGTCCCATGCCTCGTAGACTCACGGACACCGACACACCCACCCGAGACTGCACATTCCCAAACACTGTTCTCAACCTCGTTGTTGAACACTGTGGGTGTGGTTTGGGAGGAAAGGGAGAAGTCACTCAGACACAACACGATTCTTGTTGGTGTTGTCTGCAATGCAACGGCACCCACCGCCTCCCCAAAAATCCAGCAGACTCCCCACACTGTCACGGTGGCATTGTGCGGAGTCAGCTGGAGTTTGGGGACTCCCCAATGGGGAGGCAAGGGGCAAGGGGGCAGCACAGTACCCACACTCGCACTCACTCACCATGATACTGCTGACGGGGTTTGCGATGGCGGCAGCCGTCGCCTTGCTAAATTCCTGCAAGCCCTCCACGCAATCGTGGCACAGTGTGCGTGCGGCGGAAACCCGGATCGGAGTCGAACGCAGTGCCTTGGCACGCTCGCTGGCCGCACTGCCGCGGCGCGTCCCCGTGGGGCCCACAGTGCCGCCGCCCAGCAGCACCTCCTCCACCCACTGGAGCTCCGCCACTGCGTCCGAGAGCTCCTCCCGGCAGGCCAGCGCTGCGCGGTGCGCCCCCGTGCCCTCCTGCGTCGCCGCCTCAAGCAGCGCCACACGCGACGCCAGCGCCAGCACCTTGCGCCCCGCCGCTGCCACCGAAATGGCAGCCGCTGCAGCAGCTTTCCCTGCTGCTGCCTCGTAGGTTGAGAGGCGGCGGCTGTGGTGGGCCTCCGTCATCTCCAAGTTCCTGATGCTGCTGCTGCTGCTGCTGTCCGCCTGCGCCGAGGCGAGACGAGCAACGGCAGCAAAGGTGAGAAGGAGCAACGGGAGAAGATTCATTCCGATGGCTTTGCCGCCCTTGCGAGCGCAGGCTTGCCGCAGCGCCATCTGCTGGCTGGCACACGGAGTCTTCCTTTCNGAGAAGAACAACTTGAACGAACTTGATTGCGCACACCTCGCTTGCTTCGCGCTTTGTGGGGCGCGGCCGAAAGAACGAAGCACTGATGGTGACGCACTGCGTCCGACGCATGCGCCTCGTCATGTCAGCCGTGCGCGGCGCGCATGGCCGGCGTCGCGTCGAACCTCGAAACTGTCGTGCCGTGCCATGTCGTTGTCTTGTGTGACAAGACGTGTGTGTGAGCGCGGCCGTTGTGGTCCGCGACAGTGCTGCCGTTGAATTCAGATGTCTGCGCTACAACTACGCAGTGATCAGGAAGGACGACTTGCTTCTCCTTGCACTGCGCGCTACGAGGTATCTCGCGAGGCGGACCTTCGCACGAAAGAGAAAACCAAAAACAAACGTACTAGAAGGTAATAAATACAAATACCTCGCATTTCTCATGCGTTCACTTTAGGACTTGGTTGTCCATCTAGCCTTTGTAATGCTGGATCTCCAATGATCCATGTAAAGCCTTTCGACTCATTCTGGAGTGGCATGGTAGATACACGTCTCTTCATGTCATACCCACTAGAACAAGTGACTCATGTTGTAACATGGAAGCCTCAGAATAGGCCCATCTCATACAAGATATGCCTATACATTTATTTATATATTTTTTAAAGGGATTTGTGTTACTTCATGGTCATGAAAAATCAAAACATGGCATGAAAATTTTTCCAAAAATTTCCACTCAAAACTAAAGAATAAATCAGTAAAAACTAAGAAATTACAATATCGTGACTCATTTCAAGTGGTCATAGATTTATTCAAACAGATAAAATGTAATGTTAAAATACAAATATTCTAAAATACCTCCATCGTGGACAACCAAGTCCTATATTCTACCACGAAAGAAATAAGGGGAGGAAACCAATCTTCAACCTCAATAGAAAATGGAAAAAAGAAGTCAAGATTTTAATGGAATAGAATTTTGAGTCATTATCAATTCCTTCAAGCAAGGAATTATACAACACTCTTTCACTTCATTGAAAATTTCAACCTAATCTCATGATTTAGTGTTTTTGAAACACATCACTTTGTGAACAATGAAAAATCACAAGGAATTCAACGCTTTTTTTCATGAAGGTTTTTGGCTTGCCTTAGATTCAAGTTTCAATTAAAAATAACAAAACAAATCCTAAAAATTATGATTCTAGATCCCCTTTGATGGTATGATCATAGCAACATGATGGAAACAATCATTTTTGAAGACATCAATCATAATCAAAAGTTTTATGCCCGTACAAGTTTCATGAATAATGTTTATGATTGTTAAATTGAATAACAAAATCAACAATACGTTATCTATTCCTTGTATCAAATGTTAACACCAATAACTAATTTTCTTTACTCTTATCTATTTCAACAAATTTCATAATTTTACTAAATGTTTTACCAAACAACATCATGATCATTATTGATGATTCATATTAGATCGGGTATAATACCCATAATAACTAATCTACGAGGGGATTAGGAACGCCCTACCCAACGACTCAAAAATTGAAAATGCCCTGCCCACTCCCATCACCATTCTTGATCAGCACCATGCACCGTTGATTGAACATAGCAAGGTGGGGCATGTCAATCCCCCTTGAGATTCTCGCTCCCACGCGTGGATTGCGATCGAGCGATGAGCTCGTTGTTTTTTTTTTGGCCAAGCAAACACCCTAGTTTGATTTAGGGTTTTGTATGTTTTGTGCGGGTAGAGCCCGTGAAAAAACATAAAACCCTAAATCAAATTAGGGGGTTTGCATGTAAAAAAAAAAACAAAGAGCTCATCACTCAATTGCAATCGAAGGAAAACGCCCATTTTTGCCGATAACGAAAAAATGCTCATTTTTTCCCTTACTAGGAAACCGTAATGGATTTGCATGAAAACCTTAGTCAAACCCTATCCCAAACTACATTTGGGATTTTAGGGTTTTTTTTTGCCTAGGTTCCTGTTGGGCCCTGCGATAGCGAGGCCCAGCAGGTTCCCTTCCAACGCATGGGGAGTCTCGGAACCACCATGCAACCATAGGCAAACCCACCCAACAAACATTCACTAACCCCTTGAATGAAGGGTTTGTGATTGTTCAAAGCAAAAGATGACGTCATCATGTCGACGCAGCATCGCATGCAATGTCGACATGCCGCGTTTTCTCATTATACACGATTAAAATGCTAATGTTATGAAGTCATTCGGTAGGGAAGTGTTACTTTTCCAAACACCAGGTAAGGCGTACACACATTGAAGTTTTCTGGGTAATCCTTACATGAACCCCATTAGATATTCAATTTACATAATTGAGTGAATAAGTATAAAAGTTTACACCATGACTTGAAAAGTTGAATACATTTTAATGGAGGGATGTAACAAATTTCTATCCAATTTTTTAAGGGTACATGTAGGGATTACCCACAAAATTTGATTTTGTGTATGCCTTACTAGGCGATCGGCTAAATAAGACTCCCTCACCCACTGATCTAAGAAAATGAACACATTATGCACAAATAGCTAAAAAATAGAGCATGTAAACGCTAAATACGATGCATGTTCGACATGTTGACATCATCACTTGCTTTGAACATTCACAAATCCCTCATTCGAGAGGTTTGTGAATTTTTTTAGGGGGGTTTGCCTATGACTTCCATGGGGGATCTGAGACTCCCCATGTGTTGAAAGGGAACCTACTAGGCCACACTACTTCTGGGCCCAATAGGAGGCTGTGCAAAAGTACAACATAAAACCTTAAATGTAATGCGAGGTAGGGTTTGACAAAGTTTTGCGTGCAAAACCTTTGTGGTTTGCATGTAAAATAAAGACAAAGTGATATTGTTTTTTATTGCACTTGAAAACGGGCGTTTTTGCTCGATCACAAGCAACCGATGTGCATTTTTCTTGTTTTTGTTTTCGACACGCAAACCCCTCATCTGATTTACGGTTTCATGTTTTGTGTGGGCTCCGCCTACAGAAAACATATGATGGATTTTTGTTAACTTGCAAGGTACGGCGTTCCTTACCACCTTAGGAATTGGGTATTATGGTTATCATACCCATTTTTGAAATCATAAAAGGAAATGTTTCTTTTTATGAACATTTTCATGAACAAATGCTTAGTTATTGTCTTCAGTATTTCATGATTTGTCACATTTTCATGTTAACATGTCATAAAATTTAGAAGCATTTTGTCAATGTGTGAATGATCTAAGAAAAACATTTATGTTTGCACGTGCTAAAAATACATCCATCAATACTAACATTTCAATTTGTAGAATGTTTGGATTAGTTCTTTGAAGCTTCTTCAAAATCATTTTGTGTTGTGAGACTTCCATGCTCATGTCCCAGATTGAAACACGAGAAAGTACAACCTAGAAAGGCTCTCTTCATCACATGAGTGGAGGGCTCTAGTAGAAATCCATCTTGTTAAAGCTAGCTCCAATATTACCTCTTTGTTAAAGGGATCAATGTGACGTAAGCAAAAGAGCATCACACATATTCTTTTCACTTTCAACCTCATCCCCAATGAAAATTTGAGGAATTTATTCTCATTTGTTTGATGTCCGCCTACAGTAAGAGCAATTGAGAATTCAAGCCCAACACCATTGGCTTTGATTTGTCCTATACGCCAACTCCTTACTCTCTCTTAGGCCCTATCATTAAATATGTAAGATAGTCTTCTACTAACATGGGAAGCATTGTCTATCTTAGTTTTCATTGATCCGCCTTGTACTTTGGCGAGTGTTGTTTGGAGACATGGTACATTTTCTAACCTACTCAAATTATTCCATTATGCTTATGGGATTGCAAATGAGGCTCAAGGCCTTGCATTTTTTCCCTTTTGCTACGTGATACATGAGAAAAAATTTCAAATTGTGTCACTCTAATAGAAAACTCTAATTCATTATGTGTTTTATTAACAACAGTTGTAACAATAGATGCAAGTTCAACCTCTAGCCACCGTTCGCTTGTAACATGGTATCATCGCGCCAAGGAGGTATCCTCGTGTGAGAGTAAGCTACACCACTTTTGAGCACATCAAGGACCATCATTTGTCTTTGTTATTGTCCTCATTTTAGAAAGGTACTTCTAGCTAATTGAAAATGTTGTTCAAGGCAATGACATCAAGACGGAAGAAGCATCAACCAAACACATCTCCAATGAATGGAAATACTCTAGTTGGAATAAAATTACATGCAAGCATTTATACATTTTGTGGTCCTTGCCTTCCTTATCCATAATCATTCAAATCCAAACAAACCATTAATTTGAAAGAACAATGTTGAAGACTGATTACATGGATGAAGGTCATGCAAACATAAGAACACACTAGGATGGTTAAAATGAAGCAAGAAGTAGTATGAGTTACAATTTCTAATGCAACTATTTTTTGAGCTCAAACTAATATGAAAATGGTAAAAACATCTTAAGCACTACATCACCATCAGAAAAAACAAGTGGTGACAAGAGATCTGAAGGGAGATGGTAAATGAACCAAGTGTTTTTTTCCTTCAAGTTTCTAAGAAAGAATGAGAAGAATTTGACAAATATGAATCAAGGATATGTAAGAAGGTTACTAGAACGCCTCAAATCCAAAAGAAGAGGCATGATTAGATGATTGTGATAAAAGGTGAGAGCAACAGTAGAACACAACACATGACGTGTATAACAAGTGGTTCAATAGTGAATACCATGTGCAAAAGACTCTAAAGCTTAGATAGTTTGGCTACTTAGCATGCTATAACTTCACAAAGGTGCACAACATGTTCGTAATAAAGCGATGCCATCAACTCTTGTTTGTGGAATCACGCACTTAAAAACAATAATTCTAACCTCGACCAGCTTTCCAAAGGAAGGGATGACATGGTGCTTCGCACAACCAATAACTTCTTTCAACCATGAAAATATATTTTACCCTAAAGTACCTCTTTGCTTATAACATAAACGTTCATGATTTGGACAGCAACAACTTCTCATGAGCCTTTGACGTACAAAACCATAACTTAAGGGCACAAGATGTGGGATTTCTAAACCGTGTTTGTCCTATGACTAGATTGCACATCAAATGAACAAGTTGCAAAAAAATCAATAAGCCCCAGCAAATGGCAAATACATTTCCTCGTAAGTGTTTAATGTCTAGAGTTTAGTATGCAATTCTTATGTATGACGATCATCCG
Organism: Penium margaritaceum; assembly: GCA_023375785.1. Lineage (NCBI taxonomy): Eukaryota > Viridiplantae > Streptophyta > Zygnematophyceae > Desmidiales > Peniaceae > Penium > Penium margaritaceum. The sequence goes on from SZWC01026468.1 coordinate 6,515, forward strand.
CATGCTTCTAATCTTAGCGTTATCTTCTAGATTCTTATCAAATGACAAACTCCACACATAATGCATATTTGGCTAAAAAACTCTTCAATCTTGTGATTAATAACTTCAAGTTTCCATAAGAATGAATTCACATAGCAAGGGAGTTCATAATTAGCTTGCTTGCACACATTTAGTCATCTACAACTGGATTTAACCACTTTTGTTTAGTAAGGTCTTTCACTACTTTCTTTTTTTCCCAATAAAAGAAGGAGGTGCAACATATCCTTTGTCACCCACAATAAGCCAAACTTTCCAAATGTTTTCTCTATCACTTAATGAGTTTTTGTATGAAAAACGTATCTAACAACAACATGTTTATATGAAAAACAGTGCGAAGACTCCGAACACAATATCATTAACAATCGAAAAGGAGGCGTAGTGTCCAAATAGTAAAATCAAGAAGAAGCCTATTCTGTCGAAGGAAGGTTTGTTTGAGAGATTTTTTTAATGTCACGAGCATGGCCATATGAAGAAATACTTCTGTGGTGCTGTGTGTAAAAAACGCAATTCAAAGGCCTATGTAACGGGCTGAGTCTCCAGCTTGTGCTCTGAAGTCGTCGTCGGAGTTTGCAAAATGGGGTTCTCAGTCTTCATCAGGGGTTTACCCCCTTCACAAGACTGAGGGGCAATTGTCATCAGCGACCCATAGCAGGGAGACTCGAATACTTCAAGTTCGCGGAGGCCCATTTCCGTTTTTAACCAAACCCCTGGTTTTAGGACCCAAATCGAGGGTTTTAAACTCAAACTCGTGTGTTCGCACAAGTTATTTTGTTTATTCTATGTCAAAGTTTTCGCGAACGAACTTTGATTTACGTTTTACCATTGTGGTGCAAAATCGTCGTGTGCAAGGCACGCTGGCGATTTTGTGCGAGCTCTCTCAACCTAACCCTCGCTTCCCGTATCCCTCATTCTTGCTTGCTTGTTTTGCAAGGAGGGCAAGGGGGGGCGAGGGCACGAGGCCACGAGGCCTCGCCCTCAAGGCCCTCGTGGCCTCTCTGGCGCCGATCGGGCTGAGGCCCGCGATCAGCGGCTGGCGGCTGGCCAGCCGGTTTTCGGCCGATCGCTTGGCTAGCCGTCGGCCGTCTAGCCGGCTGGCAGCACGCTGGCCGGCGGCCAGCAAAGTGCTGGCCGCCGGCCAGCCCTCACTAACGCGAGGGGTGGTGTGCAACCACCCCTTGCTTCCGCGAGGAGGGAGGGCCGAACCGCTACATTCCTCCCCACTTATTATGAACTGCCTCGGTTCATGAACAACAAGTAGGATTGTTAGTTAGTGAGACATCAACATTGTGAAACAAAATTAATAGTTTCAATCACCAGCTAGACATGAACACGTGCATGGTACATAGAGCTAAGCTGCAACTTGTAGGTCGGCACAGCTAGCGACCTCCCCCATTTAGGCTGGAGCGTCTGCGCGACAACAATGTTTGGCATCCCCAACCTCCTATGGTCGCTGTCCATGAATGCTGCCCTGTGGGAATGTTGTTCAATTTTTCCGCGTTCAGGTGGTGTTTCCTACCACGCGTCGATTTATGCGAGTTGGAAGCTTGCTCGAGTACTCATTGACCACCGTTGTGGGGAACCGAGATTCGGGCTCACATGATTTATGTTCAGGTCCACAACCGTCCCAATGAACGAGGTACTCCCTAACAACGTGCGACCGAAGAGTACGCTCTCGGTGCTGGAGTAGGCAAAGGACCTCGTAATGGCCGTCGGCAGCAAGGACTGCTTACGGTGGCTGAACGGTTTCGTCTGCCGTGTATGAAGCCTGCAGGCTCACATGAAACACATCATGCATCTTCAAACTCGGCGGAAGTAGCAATCGCTATGCCACTAACCCGATGCGTGCCACAATGGGAAGCGGCCCAATCCACTTCATGAGAAGTTTTCTTACCCCTGGCAACTTGAGCTAAAGGTTTTCAATGCTAAGCAAAACTTCGTTACCGATGTCAAATGAGACCTTCCGGAGACCTTTGTCGGCATATGACTTTGTTGCTGCCGAGCGGCTTGAAGGAGACCCTTTGCCTCCTAGAGTAAGGAGTCGATGCGCTCGGCAAGGGCTTGAGCAAAAGGAACCTGCCCTTCTATACTCCCACTCTTCACCAATGAAGAGGGTACCACTGGATACCGACCACTGTTCAACACGAACGGTGTGAAGTATGTGGAGTCATTCACCGAGTTGTTTTCTGCAAAATCTGCCGGTGCTAGGAATTCATCCGAATCATGCATGGCAGGGTCCACGTACATGCAGAGCATGTGGTCCAGAGTGTGATTCATGCGCTCTGTTTGTCTGTTAGTTTGACGTTGAAATGCTGTCGACATTTGTGACTCACTACAGAAGTACTCGTGAATGTTTTGTCAGGTTTTTCTAGCCAACCTTCGATCTTGATGGGAGATAATGCACAACGGCAAGCCATGGTACTTTATGGCACCCTCAAAGAAGAGACGAGTGGTATCCTCTGTGTTCACGTTAGTGGTTGTAGGAGTTAAGTGAGTCATCTTCGTCAAAAGATCCACAACCACTAGTATTACATCGTGGCCACGGGCCATGTTTGGAAGACCACTAATAAAGTCCATGCTGATGCACTCCCATGGAATCGCAAGAATTGGAAGTTGTTGGAGGATTCCAGCAGGCTTCTTGTTACTAGCCTTATTCCAAAGACATTGGTCGCATGTCATACAATACATACGGGCATCGACACTCCATCTTGGCCACCAATAGTAGTCCGTGAGTGCCTGTCTGGTCTTTCGGGGTCCCACATGGCCGACGACCAGCGGGTTGTGGAACTGGGAGATAATCTTTGCTTGAAGGTCTCCCGAATTCGGCACAACTTGTTCTTTGTGCCAAAAGATTCATGCGGCCTGCACCAAGCCGTACGTTTCCAAATTTTGAGAGTCTTGAAACCAAGAATCCACACAGCATCCCATCCAGATCTTGTTTACAAAACTCTGGTACTGGATAATCTCTCGTGGTGAATGCCGTAGAGGTGTAGGGGGATCTAGTGGTTGTACTATTACTGTTGCAATGGCCATAAAACACCCACTGACCTCGGTTGTTGCTGTAATTTCCACAGGCTGTCGGCTTAGTGGATTGGCCACATTGATGCGTCCTGGCCGATGTTCCCATGTGAACAAGAATTGGCTCAGGTACCCTCTCCAATGCGCCTGTCGTCTTGACAGGTATGGTTGTGTTTGGAAAAACACCAATGGATTATGGTCGGTCACGAACGTCACACCCCCTTCCGCACCCTCAAGGTACCAACGCCACATCTTGAAAGCATGTACTACGGCAAGGAGCTCTTGATCCCTAGTCGTGTACCGCGGTATCGTGGGAATGAGCTTCGAGCTCTCATACGCAACTGGGTGACCATTCTGCATCATGATGGCTCTGAGTCCTACTATCGACGCATCACATCAAACCTTTCACGGTTGCGATGGATTCGAAAGAGCTAGGACAGGTGCCCTGGATAGGAGCTCTTAGACTTTGAGAAAAGCATTCTTAGAATCAGATGTCCATTCCAAATGCATGTCTTTTTGTGTGAGCCTGATTAGCGGTGCTATGAGGGTCAAATACCCTTGCATAAACCGTCGAAAGTAGTTTGCAAGGTCGAGGAAAGATCAAATGTGCCCAACATTCTCGGGACGTGGCCGGTCCACACTGGCTTGGACCTTTTGTGGGTCGAAAAGGATGCCGTCCTTGCGGACGATGTGTCCAAGGTATTCAAGCTCATCTTGTGCAAACTTGCACTTGCTCTCTTTTTCATATAACTTCTTTTCCCATAGGATTGCGAGAGATTTGCGCATATGTTCTATGTGCTCTTCCATTCATTTGGAGAAATCTGGGATGTCATTCAGGTAAACCAAGACAAACTATCCGAGTTGCTTGGCAAACGTTTTGTTCATTTCTCCTTGGAAGGTTGCCGGAGCATTTTTAAGCCCGAAGCATTACACTTAGAACGGATTGTGTCCCATATGCGTTTGAAAACGATTTTCGGTACATCATCTTCCGTGATGCGGATTTGATGGTACCCTTGAAGCAAATCCAAGGACAAAAACACTTTTGCGCCTTGGAGTTTGTAAAAAAGGTCCTCCATTCGCGGTAAAGAGAATTGATTTTTCCTCGTCAACTTGTTCAACGCCCTGTAATCCACGCACATGCATAAACCACCATCCTTTTTGTTCATAAAAAGGATCGGAACACCGTACGGCAAGCTACTGGGCTCAATCCAACCTTTTGCAAGGTACTCGTTGATTTGACGTTTGGCCTCTTGCGTTTCTGCTGGACTAAGGTTATACATGGGTCTAAACGGAGGAGTTGCCTCCAGTTACAGCAGAATTGTGTGGCCCATGTGTCTTTTGGTGGAAGCCCAGCCGTTGTATCTTGGAATACATCCAAAAACTCTGCCAATAGAGATTTAATCTTTTGTGGCATGTCTTCCTTCACATCGTCATCCACTTTGTGCAGCTCAACCAAGAAGTATCGACAACCTTGTCCAATACGTCTCTAGACCTACATTGTAGACAAGCTTGCATGGACTTTGAGTCGGGTCCGTAATAATTCCGTACTTAAATCAACGTAAAGCAGCCTGCCCTTTTTGTAGGATCAAGCACTTTGATTCAAAGCACATTAGAGCCTTGTTCTCACGGAGCTAGGGGTCGCCTAGCACCACATCAAACAGGTCAAGAAGTGTGAGTACCTTCAACGTGACACTCTGTGTGTACCCTTGAATGCAAATGCTTGCTTTACAAGTACCAATCACGGTTACCGTACGATTTTTACCAACAAGAACAACGCCATTCGATGGCTCTTACTTCAGGCCAACCTGTCGGGTAAAGCCAAGGCTAACAAAAGAGTCGTCCCCTCCAGTGTCAGCAAGTACGTTCACGCGAGCACCAGCTAGGTGTCCTTTTGAAAAGAAAAATTCATGTTGCGTCCACTCTTCCTAGTGAACAGACTGGACGAGGGCAAGCCGAGTTTGTGATAAACATGGAATCTATACGACGAGCGTCGCAACTCCCATGATTCACCCACTCGAGTCCACATTTTGTGGGCACGTGTGAATTCAGTAAGCACTTCCAGTCTGTAGATTTGACTGGGTCAAAATTGTAAACTAAAGGCACCGCAAACGTGATTGAACTCATTTCTTTGAGGGCGTTTGCTTTAATCACTGTGTCACACAACTCCTACATAGTTGTTGGTGTCGCCACCACAAAGCATGTATGATCATGCATCTTATCCGGAGATGCAAGGTTTAGTGGGCATTATCGGTTAGCAAGTGCAGAATGTGGTTGAACAAGAGGAGAGAATACAACACAGAAATTTGAACTCGTCAAAAACTCAAATTGTTTAACATCCTCATCTGAAAACATGAACCCACACTCGTGCTCTAGTTTTACCCCTGAGTGGTCCCCACTGACTTCACTCAAGGGTGGGTAAAACCCGGCCTACGGTCTTGTGCGTTACCACGGTCGGGCCCATTGCCGCGATCGCGACCATGTCCACGACCCTATCTGCAACCTCTTGCTGCACCATCGCCACGAGGTGCTATTGCTGCAGCTATCGTTGCAGCCTCTTGTCCACCTCCAGCAACCTAAGGGCATAGAGCCCTAAAGTGGCACGGCTACATGCAGTTGTGGTAGAGCCCTTTGNACAAGAGGAGAGAATACAACAGAGAAATTTGAACTCGTCAAAAACTCAAATTGTTTAACATCCTCATCTGAAAACATGAACCCACACTCGTGCTCTAGTTTTACCCCTGAGTGGTCCCCACTGACTTCACTCAAGGGTGGGTAAAACCCGGCCCACGGTCTTGTGCGTTACCACGGTCGGGCCCATTGCCGCGATTGCAACCATGTCCACGGCCCTATCTGCAACCTCTTGCTGCACCATCGCCACGAGGTGCTATTGTTGCAGCTATCGTCGCAGCCTCTTGTCCACCTCCAGCAGCCTGAGGGCACAGAGCCCTAAAGTGGCACGGCTACATGCAGTTGTGGTAGAGCCCTTTGCGGAAGGATGTGTTGCGACGCTCACACGCTGCATGCAACTTGTCATCCTCGCGGCTGCGCTTGTTGTTGGGGCCCTTGTATTCACTAGCCGTCTTGGCTGGAGGGTTTGTAGGCTGCTTGCCCTTAGCCTCGCTTCGCTATCTAGCTGATCCACCAGCCTCTCTAACGTCCATGCGCATGTCGCGGCCTTATGCACGCGAGTTTAGCCATACATCAGAGTAGTACTTTGGGCTCGCCGAATACACTTTGCTCATATAGTCGCGCAACACCCTCCATCTTGTCCAAGCTTGGTCACTGGCTATTGTGGTGGTCTTGTCCTTCAGCTTCTCGCTGGTAAGACCATCACACAAGTACTCCAACAGCATGCACTCCGGGTACTTAAAGGTATGAGTCACAACTCCCTCGGTGAAGCTTTAGGCTTCCTCCACGAGTGCGGCAAACTCGCTCAAGTAGGATTCGAGCGAGCTGCCCAGCTCCCTCAAGTCCTTGATCTTGTGGAAAGCGCGTTGCGCCTCCTCATGTTGGGTGCACTTTTTGCGCATGATCACGCAGAAGGTCTCCCACGGCATGGGCTTCCACTCAAGGTGTCGCTGCAGCGCAGTCCACTCCTTGACCACATACTTGAAGAATTTGTCTTCAAGCCGCGTTGTGGCAAGGTAGCCCCATTGGCTGAATGGAGTCTTGTGGACATGTAGAACGTCCTCCATGCGGTTCAGCCAGTCAGTCAGCTTCACGCCCTTTTGGAAGATCTCCACACTGGAAGAAGGATGTGTTCATGACCGACCTCGAAGTCGTCGAGGTAGGCAAGTTGTTGCTGCCATCGTCAGTCGCATCCGCAGCTATGGCACGCTACGCTTGCTCGTGTATCCGCAACAAGGTCATGCTCTGTAGCACCTTGTCAAGGGCGTTGCATCGGCGGATTGCCTCATGGGCGGCCAGGCGCTGAGCGATCACGGTCAAGGTTTGTGATGCTCTGCCCGACGTGGGCTAGCAAGTTCGTGAACACAAACTTCAGCT
>SZWC01026470.1:8408-22832 GCA_023375785.1 Penium margaritaceum
GCTTGCTTGCTTGCAAGGAGGACGAGGGGGGGGGGGAAAGGCACGAGGGCACAAGGCCTCGCCCTCGAGGCCCTTGTGATCCCTCAGTCGCCGATCGAACTGAGGCCGCAATCGGTGGCTGGCGGCTGGCCGGCTGGTGGCCGGTCGGTCACTTGGCTGGCCGCGGCCGTCCAGCCGGCCGGCAGCCAGCTGGCCGGCGGCCAGCGAAGTGCTGGCCGTCGGGCAGCCCTCGGTGATGCGAGGGGTGGTGCGCAACCACCCCTCGCTTCAGCAAGGAGGGAGGGCCGAACCGGCCCTCTAGCTACATTCCTCCCCACCTTTTATGAACCGTCTCGGTTCATGAACAACAAGCAAGATTGTCAGATAGTGATTCATCAACATTGTGAAAGAAAGCTAATAACTTCAATCACCACCTAAACATGAACATGTGCCTCGCACTTAGAGCTGCAACTTGTCCGTCAGCACGGCTAGCGACCTCCCCTTTTTAGGCTAGAGCGTCCGCGCGACAACCATGTTGGGCGTCCCCAACCTCCTATGGTTGCACTCCATGAATGCCGTCCTGCGGGAATTTTGTTCACTTTTTCCGCGTTTGGGTGGCGCCCCCTGACATGCGTCAATCTATGCAAGCTGCCAGCTTGCTCCAATACTCGTTGACCACCCTTGTGGGCAACCAAGATTTAGGCTCCCATGAGTTATGTTCAGGTCCTCACCTAGCTCAATAAACAAGGTATTCCCTAACAACCCGCGACCGGAGAGTGCGCTTTCGATGCTGAAGTAGGTGCAGAACCTTGTATTAGCCATCGGCAGCAAGGAGTGCCAGTGGTGGCTGAACGGTTCCCTCTGCCGTATATGGAGCCAAAAGGCTCACATGAAACACGTCATGTATCTTCATACTTGGTAGAAGCAACAATCGGTATGCCACTGGCCCAATGTGAGCAACGATGGGAAATGACCCGATCCACTTCAGTAGAATTTTTCGCGCCCCAGGCGACTTCAGCCAAATATTCTTAGTGCTGAGCAACACTTTGTCACCGATGTCAAACGACACCTCACGGTGACTTTTGTCGGCATATGCCATTTGTCGTTGCCAAGCAGCTTGAAGGTGACCCATCGCCTCCTGTAACAAGGAGTCTATGCACACTTCATTCCTATAACCGTTGACGTAAACACAAAGGAGACCGCTCATCTCTTCTTTTGAGAGTCTTGAAACTAATAAGTCACACAGTATTCCATCCGGATCCTGTTTACAAAACCGTTTTAATGGATAATCTCTCATGGTGGTTGCTTAAGAGGTTCAGGGGGATGTGGTGTTTGTACTGTTGCTGTAGCAATGGCCATAAAACACCCACCGACCTCGGTGGTTGCCTTAACTTCCACAGGCTGTCAGCTTAGTGGATCGGCCACATTGATGCGTCTTGGCCGATGTTCCCATGTGAAAAAGAATCGGCTCAGATGTTAGCTCCAACGCGCCTGCCGTCGTGACGAATTCAGTTGGGTTTGGAAAACCACCAATGGGTTTGGTCGGTCACGACCGTCACACCACCTTCAACACCCTTTAGGTAGTAACGCCACATCTTGAAAACATGTACTAGTGCAAGGTGCTCTTGATCCTCAGTCGTGTACTACGTTTTCGCAGGGATGAGCTTTTGGCTCTCATACGCAAGTGGGTGATTGTTCTGCATGAGGACGGCTCCGAGTCCTACTACTGATGCATCACGTCAAACCTCCTATGGTTGCGATGGATCCGGAAGAGCTAGAACGGGCGCTGTGGATAGAAGCTCTTTGACTTTGAGAAAAGCGTTCTTACAATCAGATGTCTATTCCCAGTGCACGTCCTTTTGCGTGAGCCTGGTTAGCGGTACTACCAGGGTTGAATACCCTTGCATGAACTGTAGAAAGTAGTTTGTAAGGCCAAGGAAAGACCAAATTTGCCCAACATTTTCCGGGCGTGACCAGTCTACAACGGCTTGGACCCTGTTGTGGGTCGACACAGATGCCGTCCTTGCCGATGATGTGTCCAAGGTATTTGAGCTCATCTTGTGCAAACTTGCACTTGCTCACTTTCACATAGAAATTCTGTTCTCGAAGGATTGCAAGGACTTTACGCACATGTTCTATGTCCTCTTCCATTGATTTGGAGAAAACCAGGATTTCGTCTAGGTAAACCAAGAAAAACTGACAAAGTTGCTAGGAGAACGTTCGATTCATTTCTCCTTGGAAGGTTGCCGGGGAATTTGTAAGCCCGAAGCATAACACTCAAAACTGATAGTGTCCCATGTGCGTTCGGAACACTGTTCTGGGTACATCATCTTCCGTGATGCAGATTCGATGGTACCCTTAAGAAAAATCCAAGGATGAAAACAGTTTTTCCCCTTGGAGTTGGTCAAAAAGGTCCTCAATCCACGCTAAAGGGAATCGATTTTTCACCGTCAGCTTGTTCAACGCCCGGTAATCCATGCATATGCGTAAACCGCCTTCCCTTTTGTTCACAAAAAGGATCAGCGCACTGTGAGCTACTTTGCTCAACCCATCCTTTTGCAAGATACTCTTTAATTTGGTGTTCGGCCTCTCGCCTTTCTATCAGACTAAGGTGATAGATTGGTCTGAACGGAGGAGTCGCCTCCGGTTGCAGCGGAATCGTGTGGTCCATGTGTCTTCCTGGTGGAATCCCAACCGGTGGGTCTTGGAATACATCCAACAACTACTCCAATAAAGATTTGATCTCTTGTGGTGTGTCTTCCTTCACGTAGTCCTCCACTTTATGCAGCTGAGCTAAGAAGTATCGGCAACCTTGTCGAATACGTCTCTTGACCTACATCGCAGACAAGCTAGCATGGAATTTGAGTTGGGTCGATGATAATTCCATACTCGGAATCAATGTAAAGCGACGCTGTCCCTTTCAGATGATCAAATACTTTGATTCAAAGGACATTAGAGCCTTGTTTTCACGCAGCAAAGGATCGCCTAGCACCACATCAAATGGGTCAAGAAGGTTGAGTACCTTCAATGTGACACTGTGTGTACCCTTGAATACAAATTTTTGCTTTACAAGTACCGATCATGGGTACCGTACGGTTGTCACCGATGACAACTACGCCATTCAATAGCTCGTACGTCATGCCAACCTGATGGGTAAAGCCAAGACTAACAAAGGAGTCATCTCCTCCAGTGTCAGCAAGTACTTTCACGGGAGCACCAGCTAGGTGTCCTTTGAACTGCATCGTCATGTTGCCTCCACTCTTCCGAGTAAACGGGCTCGACAATGACAAGTGAAGTTTGTGATAAACACGGAATCTAGTCGGCAGATGTCACAACTCCCATGATTCACCTACTCGAGTCCAGATCTTGTGGGCACGTGTGAATTCGGCTAGTACCTTCCAATCCTTGGATTTCACTGGGTCAAAATTCTGGACTAAAGGTACCAAAAATATGATTGAAATCATCGCTTTGAGGGCGTTTGCTTCAATCACTGTATTACATAATTGTTACGCAGTGATTGGTTTCGCCACCACTAAGCAGGTTCGGTCATGCAACTCGTCTGGTGATGCAAGATTTTGTGGGCCATGTCGATCAGCAAGTGCAAAATGAGGCTCAATGAGAGGGGAGAAAACAACACAGAAATTTGAACTCGTCAAAAACTCAAATTGTTTGACATCCTTGTCTAAAAACATGAACCCACACTCGTGATCCAGTTTTACCCCTGAGTTGTCCCCACGGACGGCACTCAGGGATGGAGAAAACCCGCCCCACGGCCTTGTCTGTTACCACGGCTGGGCCCATTGCCGCGACCGCGACCCTGTCCACGGCCCAGTCCGCGGCCACCCGTTGCACCCTCCCCACCAGGTGTTATGGCTGCGGCTAACGCCACGGCCTCTTGTCCACCACCACCAGCCTCAGGGCAGTAAGCCCTAAAATGTCCAGGATGCATGCAGTTGTGGCATAGTCCCTCACAGAAGGCCGTGTTACGATGCTCGCGTGCCACCTGCAGCTTTTCATTGTCGCGGCCATGCTTCTGGTTGGGGGGCTTGTTCCCACCACTTTCCTTGACTTAGGAGTTTGCCCGTTGCTTACCCTTGACCCCACCCTGCTGCCCGGCTGTCCCTCCACCCCCTGCAACATCCATGCGTGCATTGCGGCCTTGCTATGCATGTGCATTTGGTCGTGCATATGAGTAGTGCTTCGGGTTTACCAAATACACTTCGCTCGCGTAGTCTTGCAACGCCCTCCAGCTTGTCCAAGCTTGGCCTGTTGCGGTAGTGGTGGTCTTGTCCTTCAGCTTCTCATTGGCAAGACCATCGCGCAAGTACTCCAGCAGCAAGCACTCTGGGTACTTGAAGGTCTGGGTACCGTTGCTCTTAGTGAAGCTGTTGACTTCCTCCACGAGCGGGGTAAACTCGCTCAAGTAGGCCTCAAGCGAGTTACTCAGCTGCCTGAAGTCCTTGATCTTGTGGAAGGCGCATTGTGCCTCCTCACGCTGGGTACACTTCTTACGTATGATTACACAAAAGGCTTCCCACGGCATGGCCAGCCACTCATGGTGAGGCCTCTGCGTACTCCACTCCTTGACCACGTAATTGAAGAGCTTGTCTTCCAGTCGCGTCGTGGCAAGGTTGCCCCACTGACTAAGTGGAGCCTTGTGGAAGCGTAGGACGTGCTCCATGCAGTTCAGCCAAGCGGTCAGCTTCATGCCCTTCCGGAAGATCTCCACACTATGGAGGAAGGACGTGTTCATGACTGGCCCTGGAGTCGTCGAGATAGGCAAGTCGTTGCTGCAACCGACAGTGGCATCTGCAGCTACGGCGTGCTACGCTTGCTGCTGCATCCGCACCTGTGTCACACTCTATAATGCCTTGTCGAGGTCATTGCATCGGTGGCTTGCCTCATGGGTGGCCAGGCACTGCGGCTGGTGATCACGGTCAAGGTCTGTGATGCTCTACCTGACATGGCCCAGCAGGTTGGCGAATGCGAACTTGAGCTCTGATGTCGTCAGAGCATCGGCGATAGCCTCCAGGGCCTCACCTTGTCCGTGCACCTTTACCCACAACAAGAGGGTAAGGTTCACGTACACGCCTCCAAGGAATTCTACCTTACGAAGGAGACTCTCGTCAACAATGACGCTCAAGTGGGCACTGCCCTGCCCCATTGCAGTAACATCGTAGGAGGGGGGGTCCGTTCCCACTCCTCTGTGTGGTGCCGTACCTCCACCGTCAGTGGAGATCTTGAGTCAGCACGGCTCCTCACCAGCAAACTCCGCAAGCCTACGGCTGCCATCGCGAATTGCCTTCACGGCAACGTCGTCCGACTTGTTCTCAAGGGAAGTTCCCGCATGGCTGTTTTTGACACCTTTGCTACTCTCGGCGGCCTTGCTACTGTCGGTAGCTTCGGGCGATACGGCAAGCGCATTGCCCTTCTCAAGCGAACAACTCGAGTTCACTGCACGACGATGGCAATGATCGCGATCCACATCACCTTTGCCATCGTCAGCGTTGTGCTCTTCGTCAGGGTCCACGCCCGGGTGGTCCTCCTCGAGCGCGTTGTCCGTTGCGTGGGGGTCATCCACATGCACGTCGACGTGCTCGTCAAGCAATTTTTCTGCTTTTGCATGCTTCTTGGTGTTGCTTAGGTTTGCGTCGGCTACTTTTGGCGGCACGGTTGCCTTTGGTTTGGCAACCGTGCTTGCGGTGGCGGCTCCCAAAATTTGGCGTCCGTCGAGGGCGTGTGGTGAGGCCATCACCACCTTGCCCTTGTTGGTCTTGGAGGGTTCGGCACTTGCCATCTCGTAGCTTGTGCAACTAGCATGTGAAGATCGTTGTGATGATCACCCCACAACGTTGAGGAGGAATCACCTCCTAAGATCTTGATCTTGCTCTCACAATCGGTGAGGCAATTAAAAATTTAGTTCATGTTTTCCTAGGCCGCCACGTCGGCACAAAGGCATGGATTTTGAAACTAGCCTTCCTACGCTGTGACTCACGGCAAATGGTAGTGACTAGAATCTAAGAAAACAGAAAATTAGAAGACAATGGAATGACAAGGAATGTGAGTGCCGCTCATAAAACAAGAGCAAAGAGTGAAAAAAGATGAATTCTAACAATTCCGAGCAAGTCCTTCACTCTTTCTTCCAACTTCTTGTCTTCCTCTCATCTTCTTGTCTTCCTTGGTCTTCTCTTCACGCTCTTTGACGCCTCTCGTGTTCTTGGCTGGTGTCTCATTTGAGCTGGCGGCATTGGCAAGCCTTCAATAATCTTCAAGGTATCACCCTCCTTCTTTTCAGGATGCTCTCAGGCTGTGAGAGTCCCTAAGCTTGGGAAGGGGCGCTGTCCCAATTTTTGGATGAAAGAGTTTTGAACGAGCCTTGAACATGGGGAGGATTTTGTGGGTTTTGAGGGTGGGAACTCCCCAGCCTGCTCCACAAAACTCCTCCTAGCCCCCTGGAAGTGAGGAGAGGTTGGAAGGAAGTGGCTCCACCAAGTAGAGATTTCTTCCAGCTCTCCAATGCACTTTACTGCGTTTCAATCCTTGAAGTATGGATGCCGAAGTCCCTTCTAGCGTCTTTGTTGTTGCTTGCAGCTACAGGTGGCATTTTATATATGGTATAGCCACCATTTCCGTCAAACCCTTAGTCGCGGGGGTCGTCTGGCTCTGAGAACCACTGTAACGTGTCCTGTCTCCAGCTCCTGCTCTGAAGTCGTCATCGGAGTTTGCCAAATTTCGTTCTCAGTCCGCATCAGGGGCTTACCCCCTTCGCAAGACTGAGGGGCAATTGTCATCAATGACCCAGAGCAGGGAGACTCGAATGTTTCAAGTCTTTGGAGGCCCATTTCCGTTTTTAACCTTACCACTAGTTTTGGGACCCAACCCGGGGATTTTACCTCAAACTTATGCATTCGCACGAGTTTTCTGGTTTTGAAACTCATAGTTGGTCCTAAACAAACTCGAGTTTTGTTTTTGACGCGTCGGCACGAAATCGTCACGTGAGAGGCACGATCGGCGATTTTGTGCTGACATTTCTTGTTCGCTTCCCGTGCTCCTTGCTCTCACCATCGCTCCCCCTATCCCTCGTCCTCGCTTGCTCGCTTGCAAGGAGGGCAAGGGGGGGGGCGAAGGCACAAGGCCACGAGGCCTTGTCCTCAAGGCCCTTGTGGCCCCTCAGCCGCCGATCGGGTTGAGGCCGCGATCGGCGGCTGGCGGCTGGCCGGCTGGTGGCCGGTCGGTCACTTGGCTGGCCGCCGGCCGTCCAGCCAGCCGGCAGCCAGCTGGCCGGCGGCCAGCCAAGTGCTGGCTGTTGGCCAGCCCTCGCTGATTCGAGGGGTGGTGTGAAACCACCCCTTGCTTGAGCGAGGAGGGAGGGCCAAACCGGCCCTACTGTTACACCATAGTTGCCACATCCTTATTCCTATGTTACCCATAGTGGTCACAAAAACAATACTGAACAGCCCAGACTTGTTGTTGAAACAATACTTGAGTGGTTTGGATAGTCGTGCTTCTTCCTGTTTGTTTGGAGACAGTGATGCCCATACTTGTCTCTCATGTAACACTTGAATGCTCATAGCTGTTCATGGAAAAATACTTGATTGCCCATACTTGTCGTTGAACTCATAGTAGTCCAATGCCCATACTTGGGCCATCATTAATAATTCCATGCCCATAGTTGTCACATCATCAGTACTATGTTGCCCATAGTTGTCAGAAAAATAAAACCGGAGTGCCCATACTTGTTACTCGAATGGCCATACTTGTGACTGAAATAATACTCGGATGCCCACACACGTCACGGAAGGAATACTCGCGTGGCCATAATTGTCAATGAAAGAATACTCGGATGTCCATACTCATCAATGAAATAGTACTCAAATGCCCACTACGGACTCGGTGGCTCAGTCCATGTCCACGGCTCCCATGGCTCGAGACAGTTGGACAGCCTACTACACGGCATGGGCATTCCCAAGTTCCAAGCCATGTGTTCCGGAGTCACAGGAGGTAGGGCCCATGATGGTTCTACAAATCCCAACTCTCGGTTGCATGCTACATACTGGTCCCACTGCTCCTTCAATGCGACCCATGCCCGATGAGCTGCCACAGGGTCCGCTACGAGAGTACCCCATCCATGATGTGCCAGGCCATGTGGACGGACGTCGTTGTCCATGTTTATCCAACGTCTTAGTCAAAGTTCAACAGTAGGTGAAAACTTATTGCAGAAAACTAACAGTAACTCACCTTGAATCCACACGATAGTACCTTTTTGCAGTGCAAACCGGTACAAAATAATGATTTAGTAATTGAACATGTTTGTGTGACCCTCAGTGGACGTTGGCACATGCCGCCAACATCCGTTGATGGTGCGCACAGCGTCGGCAAATTCCACCTTGGACAACATCTCATTGCCAGTGGCCGCCTGCATTCGGCAAGCATTCATTGGTAATAGCAATGTCCTATTCCGTGCGATGCGCAAACGTTGGCTACAGCGCGGTGAAATTGTTCTACATGCATGGCTCCACCTTCTTTGTACTCCCCGCCGTAGAACGGTAAACGAAAAAAAGGAAGCAGAGGCTACCAAGCCAGCCTCTCAACGTCCAAGGTTCGGACATGCAAGTCCAACACGACTGAATACTTTGGCATAATAGTGGATACAATTGTCCTGTTAGTCGGTTTTTACTTGCTGAATGAAAAACATGGACATCGGCGTCATTTCGTCTTTGACCATGGACATCGCTAACACATCATCTTCGACTATGGACACCGCGCTCGGTTTGTTTTCGACTATGGACACTGCTGATCTATGGACCAAAACTATGGGCACCGGAGCATTTGTGCCCATACATTTATTCATATCTGAATTTACATCTGTATGGAAGTTGATTTCTATGGATATATATATCCACATCTCTTTGTATATGTACATTAATTCATGTTTACAGTATGTGGCATACAATACTCTCTATTCAATGTAACCTGGAAAGAGTTTTTTCTTATCATGCCTTCCTACTACAACGTTTTGCCGATTGCACGATGGGGAATGTTCGATGGTGACGACAACGTTGGTTTGTCACCCGACATTTTCAGATCCGATTTTGCCTGTTTATTTTTACGAACAAACCCTACACATAACATTGCAAACCCATTTTCAAACCCACTGTTCGCAGCTATTCTTTAATGCGTTGTACCAAGCACTTCACATGTGCTGCCTATCCCAGCTGTAAATCCTAGGCAGCAAGTTGGGTCAGTAACATTGTTGATGCACTGTGCGGGCTTCCACGCTCTTTTCTAAGTCTGCTGCCCCCTCACTCTGCCGTTCTAGAGTCTAAGTCTGAATGCTCTGGGTTTGTTACTCAGAAGTGTGCGCGCCAGTGATAGCGCCAGAAAGCAGCTGAAAACTGGAAGTAACTGATTAGGAATGAAGAATGAGACACAATGGGAGACCCCTCCAAGAACTAGCCTCCCCCAGCTTTGTAGAGTTTGTTACTCAATTCACCAGCCAATCAGAGAATAGCTCTATTTTCAGGCTGGCAGGTTTTCTCTGTGAGCCCTGCCAGACGACCGACAGCCCAAAACCTGGGCGTCATACGTTTTGCCTTAATTCTGGACCATACCATAATACCAACGCTGCGAACGTAGTCGTTTAACCAAAATCAGCTAGAAATATAGCAGTGAGGAGTTATGGCTGCCCAAAACTAGGCAGCGCGTACACTAACCCCTGGTGACAACAGTGCCACGCTAGCATGAGATTTGGATCCTAAGCACAGTAGGATGCTACAAACGCAACAGTACAGTCAGATCTAGTACTGGATGCATGCAGACAGCATCCGCAGTGGCAGTGACTGCCGGCGGCCCGACCGCCAAGGAGGCCTGCTGATGGAGCTGAGCACGTCACTGGAGGGAGGAGGCTCCAGTGAACATCGTGTAGTCCTCAGCGTGTGTAAGCTCCACCGGACGACACTCAAGAAGCATTGAGTCTCACCGTCAGTCATCTGTACGCTGATGTACACTAGTCGGGAGGACACAACAGAGCACGTTGAGAGAAGGAAAAAAAAAACCAACACTCCCCCATGACTCACAGGCGCAGTGCACATGGGCGAGCAGCGACACATTCAACAGACAGACTCCCCCTAGGGCATGGAGAAACGCAAGGAGCAATGAAGAGTGCAACTCCTGGACGCATACCGACCTAACTCACAGCCTTCTTGAACGAGTCGCGCTTGAGTGCCTGGTCAAGAATTAAGCCAGCTGCCATGCTGTCTCAACCCACACAATGCTGACGGTGCCGTCGTGTAACAACGAGAACACATAGTGATATTCAAAATTGATGTGCTTTGTGCGTGTGTGATGCACACCGTCATTGTCGGTGATGGCCATGGCACTCTCATTGTCACAATGCAGCGTAATGGATGCGACGGACTAATGCAACTCAGACAACAGACGACACAACCACATGCTCTCACATGCGCTTGTGCCAAGGGCCACATACTCAGCCTCTGTAGTGCTACGTACAATCCACCCTTGCTTGCCATTGCATTAGTACACAGCCGTGCCGCCGACCAGAAAGATCCAGCCTGTGCGGCTCTTGTCGTCCGGACTGCCAACGCAGTCATTGTCGGTGTAGCCCACTGCAACCACATACGGTTGTCGGCCAAACACAAGACCTTGCCGTGGAGTTGAAAGGATGTAGCGCAACACTATGATCGTGGCCTCAAAGTGAAGGTGACGCGGATCTTGATAGAACTGAGCCAGGAGGTTGACGACGAACGCAATATCTGGGCGTGTCATCGTCGCTAGGAATATCAGTGACCCAATGACTCGTAGATACGTGGTCAAATCAACTCGCTCTCCCACAACAGATGGATGAGAGGTCTTCAGCATCACCTGGCCATCCAGTGACATGGGTGAATATGCACTTGGTATGAGGGGCAAGTCCTCGGCAAAGCGAGTTGATAGAGTCTGTACATAGGGACCCTCATAGAGCGATCATGCTCGAGCTCCATGCCCAGGAAGAATCGGGCAGACCCGAGATCCTTCATCTGGTAGGTAGTGTGCAGCAGTTCCTTGATGCACAGGACGGCAGCCACATCTGGCAACGCGATGAGCAAATCGTTGATGTAGACCAGGACATTAGCAAAGGTCTAGCCTTGCCGGGTGATGAACAGTGTTGGGTTAGCAGTGCTGCGTAGGAGGCCGCCGCAGAGGACCGCGTGGCTAGTCTCCTTATTCGAGCACCAAGGCAACTGATTTAGGCCATGAAGGGCCTTCCACAATCGCAAAACCTTCTTTGTGCCGTCGTTGAAGCCGGGAGACTCTACCATGTAGAGTCCCTCACCCTCGAGGGAGCCATGGAGGAAGCGTTGCTCACGTCCTTCTAATGCAACTCCCACCCGTGTTGGGCAACCAGGCTAAAGAGTGCCCGGCCAGTGTGGAGAATTGGCCAACTAGGGCAAAAATGTGGTCGTAATCAACCCCAGGGACTTGATCAAACCCCTTGGCCATGAGGCGGGTCTTCTAGTTGTCCAAGGACCCGTCTGGCTTCCATTTGTGCCAGAAGGCCCATTTGGCACCGATGGCCGTCCGACCTGGAGGGAGATTCACGAGGACATACACGTGGTACTGTTGGATGGCATCGAGCTTGTCGACGCAGGCAGCATCCCAATGTTCAGCCTCCGGGGAGGCTCGAGCCTCGCGCAGGGTGGCTGGGTCCTCAAGGTATGCAGTGGAGCAGACTGCAAGGGCGTGTGCACCTCGAGCTCCAGGCGGGATACGTGTGAGTGCAGCCGTGATGGCATGCCGATGCTCGTGATGGAGCATGATGTAGCCTAGTGTGGAGCCTGGGTGGAGGTCTGCAATGATGGCCGAAGTGGTTGGGCCGAGGGCCTTGGTGCCAGGGTCCCCACTCACTATCGTGGGAGCGGAAGAGACACGTGGGGCGACAGGGGGCGGAGGCACCATAGGGCGCGGTTTGGCAGTCTGCGCACTGACTCACGGCCTGGGTCAGAGACTACCGTTTGGGCCACGCCTGTAGCACGGAAGGGCAGGAGATGGCGCCAAGTGCATGGTGCTGGCGGAGGCGGATGTGGTTGTAGGCGGGAGGGGCTAGTGGACGCAATTGGGGCTGCCGGTCCGGATGGACCAGAAGACTCCGACAGGGGTGTCGGTGCGGAGGGGCTAGCGGACGCGACTGGGGCTGCCAGTCGGAAGGGACCAGCAGACTCGGACGGGGCTGCCGACGCGGAGGGGCCAGCGGACGCGGCCGAGGCTGCCGGCCCGAAGGAACCAGGAGGCTCGAACAAGGCTGCCGGTACGGAGGGGCCAGCGGACGCGAATGGGGCTGCCGACACGGAGGGACCATTAGGCTTGGACGGGGCTACCGGCGTGGAGAGGCTACTGGACACAACAGGGGCTACCGACTCGGAGGGACCAGCGGACTCAGATGGGGCTATCGGCGCGAAGGGGCCAGCAAACGCGACTAGGGCTGCCAGCTTGGAGGGACTAGCGGACAGGGCTGGGGGTGCTGGCCCTAAGGGACCAGGTGATGTGTCGCCCGGAAGCGACAGGATGGAGGACGGCCTCACCACTCCCCAACATGACAGGAGCACACGCCAACGAGCATCAGCAACAGCGTCACCCACGGCGGCTTCAACCAAGCAGTGACAGTCGCCAGCCGCAGATCAGCCATAGTCACGCAGTTGGGTTGTGAAAGTTGTGCCACTTTGGCACACGACGCGCACGCAACACGTAGCAGCAGCGTCTACCACTAAAGCGTACGCACCACTACGGTGGTGCGCACCGTCAACCTGGCTTCCTCGGATCTGCTTGGTGCGGCATCTCCTGGTGTGCACCACGGGGAGCATCCAGCACACCAGTCCAGTCGCCGGAGGGACGACGTTTCAGCAGCCGACGACGCCACATCTTTTTCGTGGGCTGCACCACAAGACTCGGTAAGCCCCATTCACCCTGCTTCCTCTGGGGGGGTCAAGCCACTATATGACGTCGCTTCTACGTCATTGTGCTCCACTCTACGTCAAGACACAGTAGAGTTTGCACACAAGCTCATGCGAGCCGCTTGTGCTATGATAGACGCCGCTGTCGCAGCTACTGCCACATTTCCCGCAGCAACCCGCGCAGCATGCGTCCCTGCTTCAACGTCCGCGGGACGTGCTGCAGAGTCATACACTGAGGCCGTAGTGGTAGCTGGACCCATAGCTACAGCAACGATAGGTATTGGCACTCAGTTAGTCGCAGCAGTAGTAGCTATGACCTCCTCGACAACTTCTGCAACCTCTCTTGTGTCTTCAGCACTATCAGCCATCCGCACCTCCACAGCCGTTGCCATTGCATCTGCTGCATTTGCACCTTCGGACATCACCATCCTCGCTACAGCGGCCGTCTCAGTAGCGACAGTTCTTCCCACTGTGGGTGTTGTCCTCACCAACAGGCTTTTGCAATGGGGCAAGTTGGAGGTGATCCATCTGCTTGTGAACCTTTAATTTCTGTGTATCTATCTCCTCTTTCTCTAAATCTTGCGCTTCAAAGATGTGTTGCTGCCTCACAAAGCCAGTGGATGTAGTCGGCTGCCCCTATGGTGTTGATCCAACTCCACCAGGTTGAGTCTACTGTCATCCAAACAGGTTCTGTAGCAAGGTCTGGATTTTGTGGAGAGTTGTAAACTGCTGTTGCTACTGACGCCAGATCTCATCCTGCACCTGTCGCACCTCGTCAATGGTCCAAGTACATGGGCTCAACACTTCGACTGGGACCTAGTACCTCAGGGATCAGTCAGATTATTTCACTTGTCACGGCCTGGCGCCATGTGTTTGCTCAGTATGGATCCTCACATCAGCATTGTCACAATCAAGAACTTCTAGCATTTCTCAAGGATTTGGAAGGGTGACATTTTAACCCAAATTTGCTGATGTCAGCATTGTTCACAATGATTTCAGCATTATCATTTCCGTCAGCAAAAAAAAAGGTTGGTAAAGAAAGCCCACATATTTTACGCTAGAGAAGTTTGTTTTGATTTTGTTTTCCTTTTGGCCCACGCGGAGTTTGCACGGCTGCGGAAGTGGGATGACCACAACACTCCTCGCTTACAAGTGCATAGGGTTGTCAAACCTGTGCAACTGCTGTGAATTGCTATTAACCTTCTATGCAGCTGAACAACAATGATGTTGTACAGCACTGCCAAGTAGCTACTGCTATGCAGCTACAATGCAAGGCAACGTAAGAGTCACTACTATTTTTACTGCAAGCCTGCTCCTGTTGCGACTGCTACCACTTCTATTACATTGCTATAGCAATTGCTGGTATTGTGGTGCTTCTGCTGCTCTAATCACTATTGTCACTATGACGATTGTAATGCTACTACTACAAGATGGTACAAGATGGTACAAGATGCTTCTCCTCTGTGTGTGTGTGTGTGTGTGTGTGTGTGTGTGTGTG